>BQNB010040562.1:16580-47320 GCA_026074375.1 Tanacetum coccineum
ATTGTTTAGAAAAGACCGATCTTGAAAGCATTGTTCTTGCAGCTTCTATGAGGGTTCTATTTTTCCTTTCAGCAACACAATTTTGTTTAGGTGTGTAGGGAGAAGAGAAATTTTAAGAAATTCCTTTTTTATCACAAAAGTTTACAAGAATGCTTTTTCTGAATTCAGTACCATTGTCAGTTCTGAGTTGTTTGACTTTGATGTCATTTTGATTTTCAACTCTTTTGATGAAGGACATGATGGTTTCAGGTGCTTGACTTTTCTTCTTTAAGAAGTTTACCTAGGTGTACCTTAAGTACTCATCAACAATGACAAAGGTGTACTTTTCATGGTTAATGGACCTAGGTGTTACAGGTCCAAATAAGTCCATATGAAGAAGATGAATACATTTCTTGATAGAAAAAGTTTGTTTTGTTTTGAAACTGGCTCTATGATGATTTCCCTTTTCACATGATGAACATGGTTTGTCCTTTGAGTAGACAAGTGAGGGAAGACCAATAACAAGATTTTGTTTTACCAGTTTGTTTGTTTTGAAGTTTAGATGAGCAAGTCTTTTATGCCAAAGCCAGTTGAGATTTTCAGAAGCTTTGGCAAAGAAGCACGATTCTTGAGCAGAAGATGTCATGTCAAAAACATATACATCTCTTACTCTTGGAGCAATCATTATAACTTCTTTGTTAGAGTTGAAGATTGTTCCTCTTTTCTCATCAAACTGAATAATATACTTAGAATCGCAGAGTTGACTGATGCTAAATAGATTGTACTTAAGACCATTTACAAATGCTACTTTTGTGAAAACTATACCATTACATTTGATAGAGCCATAACCTTCAATTGTGCATGTAGAGTCATCTCCAAATACTACTTTAGGTCCTGACTGTTCCACATATTTGTGCAGGTAACTCTTGACACCAGTCATATGCCTTGAGCATTCACTGTCCAGGTACCAGATGGGCTTCCTGATGTCACACTACAAAAATACGTTTAGAATGGTTAGTTTCGCTTAGAAACTCACCTTTTAGTGGAAGTCTTGGATCTGTTAGCATTTGATGATTCAGCTCTAGTTGATTTAAGAGCCTCGGCTTTTTTAGCTTGAAGTGCTTCACCTTTTTTAAACCATTAAATAC
Source organism: Tanacetum coccineum (assembly GCA_026074375.1). NCBI lineage: Eukaryota > Viridiplantae > Streptophyta > Magnoliopsida > Asterales > Asteraceae > Tanacetum > Tanacetum coccineum. Next base: position 17,708 of record BQNB010040562.1, read on the forward strand.
TATAGTGATCAGTTATGGTATGAGTTGAGCTACCAAAAACTTCACATCTTTTAAATGTATGTTGAGGATTTCTTAGATTGATCCCTCTTTCCAAAGAGATAATATTATTATGACCATTTTTGTCATGGTCATAACTTCCACTTAATCTACATATGGGATAGTATAAACATTCGTTGCCTAAATGATTTATACAACCACAGTGTGTGCAAGGTAGAAAGAAGCGTTTTGATGGTCTTAGGATTTTAGATCTTGAAGAAGCTCTACCCAGACTTTTGAGATGCTGAGACATATTCATGGTGGAAATGTATTCAGCATGATCACAGGTTCTATGATCAGTTCTCTCACACTTTTTGCAAAACAGAACCTTGTAACAATTCTTAAATAGATGATTGTTCAAGCCACAAAGCACACAACTCTTTTTGAACTGTGTTTTGAATTTGTTTTGAAGTGCATTTTGTAAGACCTGCTGTGGTTGATTATTTCTAGAGTGAGATGATTGATTCTTGCTAACTTGTAATTTTAAGTCGTTTAGTTCTTTCATTAGAATAGCTAAGGGAGGATCATCTTTAATTTTCGCACTCTTTAGTTTACCAGTAGGGGTTGTGTGAACTTTTGAAGCTGAAGAGCTTTTGTTACCCTTAGCAGGAGCTGAGGATGGTTCATTTGTTATGGCACCTTTTAAAGCTTCAGCTTTGAATGTGGATTTTGACCTCAAAATTGATTTTATAGTCTTTGGTCCATAAATTAGTTCAGCGCCATCTAACTTCTTCAGTGGAGGAAGAGGGGTGCTACAGACTAAAGATTCATCTGTTGAATCATAATCAGTCATTAAAAAGTCAGCAACTGAAGGATCAGTTATGTTTCTTTGTGACTCATATGAGAGTGTCTGATGGTCCTGGTGAAAGGATCTTGAACTCCTAAGCTTGATGTAAGGTTTAGTATCCTTGGATAAATCCAAAGGCACTAAGACTGAAACTTTAAGTGTATGATATAAACTATGCGGAATCTAGTTTATACCACTAAGAAGAATAAAGAAAACGTATGTTTGAGACACAGAAATACAACCAAAACAATAAGCTTCAATATATTAATACGAACACTCTTTGACAGTGTTAGGGTTTACAACCTTGAAGCTATGAATACTATGAAAGACTGATATGATGTGATGTGATGATCCTAAAACCATAACCTAGGATCTCCTTTTATACACCAAGGAGTCCTTTACAAGATAACTACAAATCTTCTAAACTTTTACAAGATATTAACATATCTTCTAACTATATAAGATATACACAGAATAAGTCCATACATATCACAAAACGCGTTTAACTCTTCATCAGTCCTAATCTTCATGCAGCAGTGTTAACTTCTCTTCAGCAGTATTAAGTTAGTACTGGCAGTACTAACTTTTACTCTAGCAGTACTAACCAGTTAGTACTGGTAGTTATAATCTGAGCAGTACAAACTATTTAAGCTTGGCAGTACTAAGTTGAACCAGCAGTATAAACTTTGTAGAAGCCCTTAATTCCCAACAATCCTCCCCTAAACTTGTGATTTACCTCTAAATCATCAAGTTTCTTGAATTAAACCTTTTTGAGAGGATTCTTCCAAACACTCTTCTACTTTTCAATCTGTGATCTAGTAAATCTGAGAAGCTACCCACCCGTTGCTAGAGTAGTGGGTGAAATCACATCACACCTTCTTCCTAATATGGCTAAGGATGTGTGTATTAGTTAGAACCATCACCTAGACCTCGATTCATGGTGGAGATATCACAACACACCAAATCCTTAGAATAAAGATGTCTTGATTTGAACTCCTTAATCGTGTTTAGCGAGCGGGATAATCACGACACATCTTTTACTTGCTCCATATACTCAAATGTATGCTTCATTGGCATAATTTTAATATTCATGCATTATTGCATTCATATTTCATTCATGCTTCTTTGGCATTTTAACTTTCAATTTACTAAGAACAGAAAAACCTCGCTTTAAAGAATCAAGTTACAAATTTGAAGCTTTTTATAAAAACATCGATTGACTTAGTTGAATTGAAATGAGCACGTATGATTAGGTGGATTAAAAGCTAATGGGAGAAAAAGCCACAAGTTACTCATATAAGTTTTTAGAAGAATCTTGCTTAGCACATAAACTTATATTTAACTCTATCACTTCTTGTTCTTCACTTCGTGAAAAGCTTTTTTTTTAGCTCTACAATTGAGGAACTAGCTAGGGCTCAACACGCCCGATCGAGTCAAAAATTATTCTCATTCTACCCATTAGGAAAGTCGAAACTGTGACAAAACACTTATTTTATTTTTGAAAATTTTTAAATTTTTTCATTTTTTTGGTTTTTTTTTTTTGCAAAAATTTGGTGGTAAAAACGGAATTACGTGACAACAACGGCTGCAGGCAAAATCAAATCGAAGATCCCCCCCCATACTAGTTTGTTTTTTAAAAAAAAACAATAAACATAGTCCTCGATGTTTTGCCAAACAAAAAAAAAAAAGAAAAAAAGGGGCACCTACGTAAATCTAAGGCCGTTTATTAAGTGTGCCAAAAGATAAAACGTTAGTCGATTAGATTTGGATACTGGATTCCCAAAATGAAGCTGAGGATGTGAAACTCTTGATAAAAATACAAGCACGAGAGTTCTTCACAATCCGGGCAATCCTGGACAATTAACAACACAAACACGAAACACGGGTAATGGAAGAAGCAAACCTCCATACAACAAGAAAACACTTATTCATAATACTACGATAAGCATGGGGTGCCTCCCACGAAGCGCTTGTTTAAGGTCACTATGCTTGACCCGTCACCTGAATTTATTGGACATTAGGGAATGTTTGGAGATCTGGGACTACCAATTGTGGTATGTCCCCTCCAAAGTAGTGCTTAATACGATGACCATTCACTTTGAAGTTTGGCCCGGAGTTTTGAGATAACTCGACGGTGCCGTACGGGAAAACATGTGTGATAGTGAATGGTCCTGACCAGCGGGTTTTAAGCTTTCCTGAGAAAATCTTTAATCTAGAGTTAAAGAGGAGGACTCGATCACCGACGTTAAAAACGCGGTTCTTGATCTTGGAGTCGTGAATCCTCTTTGTCTTTTCTTTATAGATCAAAGAGTTCTCATAAGCTTCATCACGGAGCTCATTAAGTTCATTCAGTTGAACTTTTCTATGGTCACCAGCGGTTTTTAGATCAAAGTTTGTATGTTTCAAAGCCCAGTAGGCCTTGTATTCTAACTCAATTGGCAGATGGCAGGCTTTTCCGTAGACTAACTTGTATGGAGTACACCCGATGGGTGTTTTGTAAGCTGTGCGGAAAGCCCATAAAGCATCATCGAGCTTATCTGACCAAGAGGTACGGTTCTCTCCTATTGATCTCTCAAGAATTCTCTTCAAGCCACGATTGGATACCTCAACTTGTCCACTTGTTTGTGGATGATACGCGGTGGAGAGACGATGAGTGACTCCGTATTTAAGCATGACCTTTGCAAATTGGTCATTGCAAAAATGGGTTCCGCGATCACTTATGATTGCACGAGGGGCACCGAATCTGGCGAAGAGAGATTTAAGAAATTTACAAACAACTCGGGCGTCATTGGTGGGGAGCGCTTTTGCTTCAACCCATTTTGATAAATAATCAACGGCCACGAGGATGTATTTGTTGCCTTTGGATGATGGGAATGGCCCCATAAAATCAATGCCCCAGACGTCAAAGATTTCACAAACTTGGATGGAATTTTGTGGCATCTCATCCCGTTGTGAAATTTTTCCTTGTCGCTGGCATGAGTTACAGTTTTTAACCAACTCATGGGCATCTTTGTAGATAGTGGGCCAAAAGAATCCGGAATCGAAGACTTTTCTTGCTGTGTAGTTAGCACCGTGATGTCCACCGGTGGGACCATCGTGGCAAGCCATGAGGATGTCATGGGCTTCTTTGCCAAAAACACAACGTCGAATAACTTGATCCGCACAGATTTTAAACAGAAAGGGATCTTCCCAGAAATAATGCTTCACGTCTTTGAAGAATTTTCTTTTCTGCTGGGTTGACATCCCTTTGATCACGAAATTTCCCGCATGGTAGTTTGCGATGTCAGCAAACCATGGGGTACTAGCATCAAGAACAGCAATCGAACTAAGAGTTTCAAGAGGAAACTTTTCATTTATCTCCTTTGGATCGAGCTCATTCTCGTGAGGATTCTCTAATCGTGATAGATGATCAGCCGCTAGGTTCTCAGCTCCTTTCGTGTCAACTACATCAAAGTCGAACTCTTGAAGGAGCAGAACCCATCGGAGCAATCTCGCCTTAGAATCTTTCTTAGCAAAGAGATACTTGAGGGCGGAATGATCCGTATACACAGTGCATTTGTTCATGACAAGGTAAGATCGGAATTTTTCGAATGCGTACACCACGGCTAACATTTCTTTCTCTGTCGTGGTGTAACGTGATTCCGCCTCATTCATTGTTTTACTTGCATAATGTATAGGCCTGAAATGTTTCTCATGACGTTGCCCCAAGACTGCACCTAAGGCGAAATCGCTTGCATCGCACATAAGTTCAAATGGTTCATTCCAGTCTGGGGCAATCAGGATTGGAGCCTCGGTTAGATTCTTTTTGAGAGTGTTAAATGCTTCAATACACTCTTTGGAGAAATAAAACGGAGTCTCTTTTTCAAGCAAATGGGTCATGGGACGGGCTATTTTTGAGAAATTCTGGATGAATCTTCTATAAAACCCGGCATGCCCAAGAAAACTACGGACACCTTTTACAGTAGTCGGGTGAGGGAGCTTGGCGATAACGTCAATCTTAGCTCGATCAACCTCAATTCCCGACTTTGAGATTTTATGTCCAAGAACAAAATCCTTCCTTAACCATGGAAATGGCTTTTCTCTCCCAGTTTAGAGCTAAATGTGTCTTCACACGCTAACGCATCTTTTCCAAATGGGTTAGGCATGTAGAGAAAGAACTTCCAAAAACCGAAAAGTCATCCATAAACACTTCCATCGTTTTTTTGATCATGTCGTGGAAGATTGCCATCATACATCTCTGGAATGTGCCTGGTGCATTGCAGAGGCCAAAGGGCATGCGGCGGTAGGCAAAGGTTCCGTATGGGCAAGTAAATGTTGTCTTTTCCTGATCATTTGGGTCGATGGTATTTGAAAATATACCCAAGAAACCATCGAGAAAACAATAGTATTCGTTTCCCGCAAGCCTCTCGAGCATTTGGTCCATGAATGGTAGTGGAAAATGGTCCTTTCGGGTGGCTTCATTCAACTTTCGGTAGTCAATGCATACTCGCCATCCCGTAACTAATCGAGTTGGGATCAACTCATTTTGCTCATTCTCAACTACGGTAAAACCACTTTTCTTTGGTACACAGTGTACCGGGCTTACCCAGGGACTATCCGAGATAGGGTAAATTAATCCAGCATTAAGAAGTTTTTCAACTTCCTTTTTTATGACATCGTGGATTTTTGGGTTTACCCGTCTCTGATGTTGGACCGCTGGTGTGTAGTCCTCTTCCATTAGAATTTTGTGAGTACAAAATTCCGGGTTAATACCCTTGATATCGGAGAGTTTCCAAGCGATGGCTCGCTTGTGGGACTGCAACACCTTTATTAGAGCGGCTTTCTCCCCGACACTCAAATCTTTAGCAATTATGACTGGTAACTTGTTGTCACCCTCCAAAAATGCATATTCGAGGTGGGGAGGTAAGTCCTTGAGCTCGACCTCGGGAGGTTCATCAATTGATGTTTCATCGGTTTTGGCTTCACAATTCTTAAGTTCTTTCCTAATCTCAGGAAAATAATTTGCATGGTTAGGAAGTGGTGATAAAGGCTCACTATTCAGGATAGCTTCAAGAAGAAGAATGTCATTCTCGGGATCACATTCGGCATCATCAATTCCTGACTTATACGAAGTATCAGAAAGTTCAGCCTCGATTTCTTCAAGAATGAAATCACTACCCTTGAATGGAGTGAGGGTGGGAGAAGTGGTATCAACAATTGGTTCAAAGTAAGGAGTGGAATTTCCATTTGCTAATACTTCCGAGAATCCTAAAACTTCTTGAGAATATTCCTCGCACGCTATATCAATAAAGTCGACCTTGTTAACTGATTCCATGGCATTGTAGGAGAAATTTTTCGTATCACCTACTTTGAAAGTCACGGATTTGTCATCATGTCTTAAGGTCATCTCTTCACCGTGTACATCAATCAAGGCTCTTGCCGTTCTTAAAAATGGTCTTCCTAAAATCAACGGGACTCTAGGGTCGGCATCATAGTCGACTACCACAAAATCGGCTGGAAAGTAGAAGGTTCCAACCTTCACAAAAACATCTTCGGCTATGCCGGTGGGAGTGGAGATTGATCGGTCGCCTATTTCGTCTAATTCGAGTACCATCCCTAGTTTTTGTTAGTCCTTGTCTTTAAGCTTTTATCAAAAACTTGAGAGTGACATTAATTGATGCTTGCACCGAGATCGGCCAGGGCTAAGCTATCATCGCAGCTCTCCAACTCTGAAAATCGCAAACGGATCAGAAAATCTATACCCAGGTCTACCTAAATTCTTGGGAAATGTCTTTGTGTTAGATGACTGCCGAGCAATTTCATTAACGCGGATGTTTTGGTTAATTTCCAAGATTTTTGTCTTTGTGTTCCAAAAGTCCTTTTTGGAACAATGGGTGCAAACTATGCAAGTGCCAAGAGAGAGCATTGCGAAGCTCAGCTCGAAGTGGAATTCTGAAATATTTCCATGAATTTCAAAGCTAAAAGGACGTCCTATTCGCGAATTTTCTCCTGTATACCTAGATAGATATGGTAAAAGTCGTTTTCTGCTCTAGCATGACAACTGTTCACATCATCTTGAACTATCGAAGTTGGACGTCTTATGTATTTCGTTAGGAAATCTACCGAGTCCTTTGTCACCATTTCAGGTATTCACTTCCACCTTTACCAACCGAAGTTGGAATTTGAGGAGTCCATGCAAATGAATACAAAAAAAACCGCTTCAGGTGTGATTGCTTTCAATTCACCCTTCGGGATAGCCAACGGTGTTGCTAGAAAGATCCCGAACTTGAAGTAGAACTTGGTTAGAATTTACATTTGGTGAGCCAAGTCGTGATATTTGGACAATAGGTTTCGCAAATGGGGGTTTTTCAAAACCGCATCATTAGCCTTGACATAGCTTGTCAAAATCAGTTTTTTTTTGACACATCGCAAAGCTTGATGAGCTGAAGCTGTAAGCTGGTGTTGATTAAACACGGTGATACATTGGGCTTGTTTGAACCTGGGGCGTTGGATTAACCCGTGGTTGTCACCATCCTACGGTTTTGGTTCCAACGATTCTGATTGTTGGCTTGGTTTTGTTGTTGTTTGCATGGGAGGACAACCCGGGTGGTTCTGCATATTTGGTGTGCCATCGGTGCGACGGTAACCTGAATTTTTCTTGTTGAAATTTGGCCTGCGCTGCTTGCGAGACGAATTCCTTGGATGTTATCTTCGGTAATTATTGCTATCAGGTAAGCTGGAGCAATCACGATACTGGTGGGCACCACCGCAGGAAACACTAACTTTGCCCAAGCCAGCATTTAACAGAGCGGGAGCTGGAACTGTAGATGTCTGCTTGTCAGAGAAGTAGAGCTCAACCTATCCTTTCAATTCAGCAACATCGGAGATACACCCTGTTGGAAGCCGCTCCCGTACTCACCTTTAGCACAATTGCTGGCTCGAGTTACGAACTTGCGGACCTTGCTCTCATGATGCTTGAGCAATCACGAGTCGTTTAGTTCCAAAAAGTTTTACCGACCTGCGCGGAATTCATAAGTAGTCTTGATCATTAACATTTAAGGCGTTGTAAAATGTATCAAGTTGGTGAAGCTCCGAGAACCCATGATGTGGACATGCTCGGAGAAGATCTTTGAATCGATCCCAAGCTTCACTAAAGACTCATCAAATCTTTGTTTGAAATTGGTATTCTCGTTCCGAAGATTTATCGTTTTAGAAGGTGGGAAAAACAGATTAAAGAATTTTATCAACGAGGTCATCCAGCATGTCTGAATTGATCAAGGGGGTTCAATTCTCAAGCCATATCCGGGGCTCCCACTCGAGAGAGAATGGAAATAGCATACACCTTAATGATGTGCAAATACTCGCTTACATAGGATGATCTCAAAGTGAGAAGGTATTTTATTAAAGTTAACGATGTGGGCAATGTGTGGTCCGTCTTTGCCATGTCCAAGAACAGCTTGTTCTGACAAGATTTAGCTACCATGCTTGCGATCTCCAAATGGCTGCTTCGATTATCATAACTACAATTGCGTCCTCGTATCCCTCGGTGGGTGCCTGTGAAGCAATTCTGCCATAGTTTCGAATTATGCAGCCATACGTATCTTTAGGAGGTTCAAACAAGATTCGAGAAACTTTTGTTGTTGTTGTTGTCTTAGATCAACGAAGCTTTTAGAACAGTGCGGCATGCACTAAAATAGAAAACAAGAAGCTAATTTTTGGTTTTTTTATTTTATTCACAATCTATTTAAAGCAGGGACAGGAACCTAAAAACAAACAACTTGAACCCGAAATAATCTCTACTCACGTAGCTCTTAAAACGATAAACGCACAGGTGAGCGAGATAGGAATAGGCTAACAACCCTCCTTATACACACTTTAAAAGCTTGTTATAACACTTTCAATGTGAGGCTCGAATATCGAAAGATACACAAATGTAAGTTTTAAATCTTTTGTTCGAGTTGGGAACCAATAAGTTTTCACCGTAAGATTTTTATTTATGAAAATAACCTTCAAAATGAGAATATTATATTTTGGTAATATTGACCATTTGTGAATTTTTATTCTTCTTATGGACATGATTTTTATATATTTGGTTTTTTTTTCTTTTTGTTTTTAATTTAAACTATACTATAAAAGAAATTGAAAATTTTTTTTGTGTATTGTTATATTATTATTATAAAAGAGAAATATTCACAGGATTCAAACACAAATTGACAAATGTAACGAAATATGCGTTTCACAAGCCCCCCGGCAACGGCGCCAAAATATGACTCCGCGGCGAAACTCACCCTAAAATGTTAACAAATACAAACATGTATAATTACAGCAACCAGAGGGACGAAATCACTGCAAGAAGAAAGAAAATCGCATAGCATTATAGAGTGTTTTCCCGAGTCGTAATGTCCCAACGAGGCTACAATGGAAAATCGAGAAACATTGATTGATTGTGTTGAATGAAAATAAGGAATGATTGGGAATTAAACTGAAAGCAAGTGCACAAAAAATTTAAACAAAGAAAACAGAAGCTGGAACTGAGAATCAAAGCTAGCAGAAGGAAAAAACACTTAACCTTTTACAACTAAGGCACAAATAAGTCAAATAAACTTAAAACAAATCAAATAAGTCTAACTAACTTCTAAATAAGCAAATACAAAAGCAATTAAGCTAAATTAAACAAGATCAACCACAACAGTACAAACAACAAACTAACAGTTATTAACTACCCCTTACTAATTGAAGTTTGTACTGCCAAGTTTTAATAGACTGTTAGCTAAGTAGTACTGCTAGGTCTAACAAAACTCAAATGAAACAAGAAGTAATATACAACTAGAACAAAGTTACACCTAACCTTAAAAACACTTAGTTAATAAGAATGAATCAACTAGAAGAATTAAAATAACAAAATACTTAAAAAGCCTTCAAACTGAATTACATTATTGAAAATACATATTAAAAAAGGAAGATAAGCTTAATTACATTTGTAGTATACAACCGGTTTAAATAAGCAATCCTAAACACCGTCTTAACTGCTTATTTTGTCGAAAACAAAGAGATAAGTTGTTTTGTTGTTTTGTACAGACACTAATTTTCATAAAAAGGAACTTACTGTGTATAAATTTTCAGGAGTTGATTGTCTAACATGAATTCATTTTTCTAATTAGGGTTTAGAAAAAAAGGAGAAGGTAGAATGTATAGTTTAGACAAATGTGGTAGGCACATTGAACTTAGATGTAAGTAACTAAATGATTATACTAATTTATACGAAGTAATAATAAGTTAAATGGTGTCTCATACACATTGATTAACATATCTTCTTAGTTTTAAAGTAAAAGAGATGGATCGCACATTGGTTGTTTGATTGATTACTCTTGATTAACATGTCTTCTAGCAATGATATCATGTCTTCTAGCAATGTGTGTAGTTGAGAAGAGAAGTGACGCCTATCATGATTAAAAAAATTATAACTTTTAAGGTTTGTACAATTGAACTGCAAACGTGCAGTAGAGCAATGATCAAAATGGATTTAGACACCACAAGCAAACTAAGGTTGCATACAAGTTCATTTAACAACATAAGTTGTAAAACAATTCCAATAAAGTTTAGGACAATAATTTTTGTTTTTTATGGTATACATGCTCACCACCGTAGCTGCAAAGCACATTCATACTACAAGAATATTCAGAACGCTCATTGTCCGTACTTCCATTAAAACAAGATGCTAAAGTACTAAGTGACAAAATTCTATGCTGGCGAGGCTAGCCTTTCTTCACGTGTCAAGAAAGAGCCACACAAGGTACGTGGTAAGGTAAAGCCAAGTTTAGAATTAATGCAAATGTACGATGTTATAATGTTAATGGTTATGTTTGTAATGTTAATTGTTTTGTTGTTAATGGTTAAGTGTTATGTTTGGAATGTTCATGGTTAATTTTTGATGTTCATGAAATGTTAATAAAGAATATTGATTTGATTGATTGCTTGATTCTCATTGATATAATAGCCAACTAAATATAGGGTACAAAGGAAGATTCTAGACTATGGGCTTGGGCCAATGGGCCGATTACACTAACTATACAATATGTACTTTAATATGCCCCCGCAGTTGAAGCGGGAGATTTGCGGACGCTCAAACTGGATCTGAAATCAGTAAACAACGGGTATGGGAGTCCTTTTGTGAAGATATCTGCATACTGAAATCGAGAAGGGACATGAAGAACTCGAACATGACCTGCTGCTACTCTGTCACGAACAAAATGAATGTCAATTTTTATATGTTTGGTGCGCTGATGTTGCACCGGGTTTGCAGACATGTATACAGCACTGACATTATCACAGTAGACCAAGGTCGTTGTGAAAAGTGGGGTATGAAGCTCACAAAGAAGGTTGCGAATCCAAGATGTCTCAGCTACAACATTCGCAACCTCGCGGTATTCAGCCTCAACACTAGAACGAGACAACGTGTCCTGACGTTTGGAGGACCACGTCAAGAGGTTGTAACCAAGAAAAACACAGTATCCAGAAGTAGATCGACGCGTAGCCGGACAACCTGCCCAGTCAGCATCAGAGTATGCAATAAGCTGTGATGTAATGGACCGAAATAGCTGTAATCCAAGATCAGTGGTTCCTTGAAGATAACAAAGAACACGTTTCATAGCATTAAGGTGTGGCTCTCGATGATCATGCATGTAAAGACATAACTGTTGAACTGCATATGACAAATCAGGTCGGGTAAAGGTGAGGTATTGAAGTGATCCGGCAAGGCTATGATTTAAAGTAGGATCAGTGACCGGTGATCCTTCAGGTCCAAGCTTCTTCTCGGTGTCAATTGGAGTCCTGCAAGGATTACAATTAAGCATCTGTGCTTGCTCAAGAATCTCGGTAGCATATTTCGTCTAAGACAAGAATATGCCTGAGGTAGTACGCGTGGCAGATATACCGAGAAAATAGTTGAGTGGGCCAAGGTCTGTCATAGCAAATTCCGCATTTAGTAAAGAGATGATACGTTGCAGGAGTGAAGTAGAAGAAGCTGTAAGAATGATATCATCCGCATATAGTAGTAAGTAAGCTGTGTCTGGCCCCTTGTGAAAGATGAAGAGAGACGAGTCAGTTTTGCTGTGATAGAAACCGGCTCGAATAATATAGCTAGAAAATCATTGAAACCAAGCTCGGGGGGCCTGCTTAAGTCCATAAAGCGACTTTTGCAGAAGGAAAACATAATCAGAATGAGCTGAATCAGTAAATCCTAGTGGCTGATGCATGTAAACTGTCTCTTTAAGATGGCCGTGAAGAAATGCATTCTTCACGTCTAACTGATGAATAGGTCATTGTCGAGAATCTGAAAGGCTAAGAATAGTCCGTATGATAGCAGGTTTGACAACGGGGCTAAATGTCTCATCGTAGTCGATGCCTTGTTGTTGACTATGACCATTTGCAACTAGTCGAGCTTTGTACCAATTTAAGGACCCGTCCGCATTATATTTTGTTTGTATAACCACATAGAGCGGACAATGTTGACATTTGGTGGGCGAGGAACAAGTACCCATGTGTTATTGTCAATGGGAGCTTTATATTCGTCACATATAGCTTGTTTCCAGTTAGGATCTCGAAGGGCATGTAAAGGAGACTTGGGGATATGGGAGGAGGTAGTAACATGTAAGTTGTATTTGGGGTTAGCTTTCACAATCCCGACTTTAGAGCGTGTGACCATTGGGTGTTGCGAGGTGGGGGGTGGTGGTGGTGTTGGTGGGGTGGTTGGTGGCGTCGGTGTTGTTTGTGGTGATGGTGTTGATAGAGGAGTTGGAGGTGTTGATTGTGGAGTTGTTTATGGGATTGTTTGTGGGGTTGTTTGTGGTGGTGTTTGTTGAGGAGAATTAGATGTGGTAAGTAGGCAAAGTGCAATGGGGGAGGTGTATAGATTATCATCTAAAAATTGGTATGAGGGGGTTTAGTTGGAGTCATGGAGCCGAAAGGAAAGATAGTTTCGTCAAATGTGACATGATGAGAAATGATAATTTTGTTGGTGTTCAGGTCAAGGCACCGATATCCGCGATGAATGTAAGGGTACCCGAGAAAGATAGATGGTGTGGTACGAGGAGCAAGTTTATGCGGTGGAAAGGTGTAAGGGTAACAAAGGCATCCAAACGTGCGAAGATAGGTGTAAGAGGTTGGTTTGTTGAATAATTTTGTGTAAGGGATGTCATTGTTGATGGAGGTGGATGGGAGGATATTGAGTAAGTAAGCGGCAGTAAGTAGTGCTTCGACCCAATACTCGGGAGAAAGACGGGCCTGAAAGAGGAGAGAACATACTACGTTATTGATAGTACGAATCATGCGTTCATATTTGCCATTTTGTTGAGATGTACGTGGGCATGAGAAACGAAATTGAATGCCATTAGTGGCAAATAATTCATGGATGGAGTTATTGTCAAATTCTCCACCATGATCACATTGAAAAGCTTTGATTTCACGGTTGAATTGGGTTTTTACAAATGCACGAAAGTGTAAAAGTTTTGACTGTGCATCAGATTTTCTATGAAGTGGGTAGACCCACAAAAAATGTGAATAGTGATCTAAGAAAAGGACATAGTATTTATATCCACTCATGCTAGAGACAGGAGATGTCCAAAGGTCTGAGTGAATAATGTCAAAGGGAGATGTGACAATAGAGGTAGATCGTTAAAAGGGAAGTTTTGTTTGTTTCCTTAACTGGCAGGCACGACACAAGTTTTGAGTGTTTTGTTTATTATAAGACACAAGGCCACGTGATGACAGGGTTTGAATTACATTATCATCGGGGTGACCAAGACGTTGATGCCAAAGGGAATGATTATTAGTAAGTGGGGCAAAGGCTGAGGCGGCAACATGTAAGGGGTATAGATCACCCGTACTGTCACAACGAAGGAGGGTTTGGCGGGTATGATAATCTCGCACAGTGAAACCATAGGGATCAAAATCAATGGAGCATTTATTATCAGTGGTGAATTTCCGTACAGAAACAAGGTTTTTAATTATATTGGGTATGACAAGAACATTTTTAAGGTGGAGTGGGCGATATGGATTAGGGATTTGTAGATGTCCAGAGTGGGTGACAGGTATAAATGATTCATTTCCGACAATAACTGAATGAAAATTACGATTAAGAGAAGAGGTTTGAAGGTTACCGGTGTGAGATGAAAGGTGAGAGGTTGCTCCGATATCCATATACCATTGCTGATCAGGAGAAGCCATAAGAAGTTTTTTTTCCGCGATGAACAATACCTGTCGATGAAAAGTATCCGTCGATGAACAGTACCCGCCGATGAACAGTTTTTTTTTATGGGAGGGAGAGGTGAGGAGCGCGTTATGAGAGAAAAAGAAGGAGAGGATTAGAGAAAGATTGATATTAGGCTCTGATTACCATAAAGGATATTGATTTGATTTATTGCTTGATTCTCATTGATATAATAGCCAACTATATATAGGGTACAAAGGAAGATTCTAGACTATGGGCTTGGGCCAATGAGCCGATTACACTAACTATACAATATGTACTTTATTAGTTAACTGAGTTGATTATAATGCTCATGGTTAAGTTTGAAATGAAAATGAAATGCAAATGCAAAATGGTATGCAAATGTTCATGATAAACTGCAAATGGAATATCAATTGTTAAAACAAATGATAATGGAATGCATTCTTTAAATGCAAGCTGCAAATGCATTCTTCAAATGCAAGCTGCAAATGTATTATGCAAATGCATTATGCAAATGCAAGCTCCAAATGGAATTAACATACTGCAACTACAATATGCAAATCCAAATGCAATCTGCAATATGCATTCTGTAAATACAAACTATTCTAAAATCATTAACAGTTAAAACACAAAAGGTCTTCATCAACCAAAAGGTTATCATTCTAACATCATTTTTTTTTGGTAATTGTTTCCAAAATATTAATAGACATATTGTTTTAACAGGTACATAATGACCATTACATAATGACCAAAAGACATCAAATGAACATCAATTAGCTTCCACCTCCAATCATTCTTTTCTATTTCTTCTGTAACGTAAAGGTTACGTTGTGGGAAAATTTAGGGTATGATCTGCTCAAACTTCAAGGAAAATGCTAACAATTCTCGCATTGACACCATCATCTTGACTCACTAATGCAAAGTATTACTCCCTCCGTCCCAAAATTATTGTCTCACGACAAAAAACACACAGTTTAAGAAAAGTGCATTTATTACTGCTGTCTCTTTTTTACTTTTTGACAGAATGACAGTTTTACCCTTAGCTAATTAATTAAAGTCTTCTTTAAAGTTTGTAATAATAATTTCAAAAAAGGGTAATATAGTAAACTTGATCAAACTTCCCTATTTATTTTTAGTAGTGGACAATTAAATTGGGACATCCCAACAATGAAACGTAAACAATAAAAATGGGACGGATGGAGTACAACGGTAAGCACAACCTCCATTGTACCATATAGAAAAAATAAAACAAACACCCTGGATTTTAAAATATAATTTTTTTCGTTTATACCTCATAAGGGAGCTTTGTTTCTAAAGTTCTTCGTCAAATCTTATTGCTTCCGCTATATTTATACTTTGATGTTAAAATTAATAAATGTTGATGAATGTATAATCCATCAGTGCAACACGATCCATATGTTTTAACATGTTAATAATTACCAAGATTATAATGATTTATGGTTTTTTATATTTAATTTTTTTGGATCGGAAATTTTTTTTTAACCGAATTTTTTTTTAATACTCGAAGTTTTGTAATGTTCGATTGAAAGAAAAAAAAAAAATTTTGGTTCGAAAATAAATTTTGTAAATGTTCGAAGAAAATTTTTTGTGTGAACCAAAACATTTTTCTGCTCAAAGCTTTATAGGTTCGTTATACAAATTTTTTTTGTATCGAAACATAAATTTTGTTGATCGAAAATTTAAATATTAAAAACCAAATAATCATAATTTTTATACATGGTTAAATTGTCATGCATGTATATGGGTTACGATCTTGGTCTTGTTAATTAATTGTTAAGTAACATGTAATTAAATTGTATGGATCCATGGAAAACATGCATGTTTATCATGGATCAAAGATCTTATTTGTTACTGAAATTGGGGGTATGACCATTTTAATTAAGTATGATAAATCTAAAATCGGGAAGACTTATATATAATTGATTGTGATTATAATGATAATAAAACCTAATTTTAATTAGGGTTCATCATATAAATGGAATGCATGTGGCTAATGATTTACCTATAAAATGCATAAAAATGTTATTATGTATTATACTTTTAGTCTATTATTTTTAAATTACTTGTTTTAGTTTATTTAAAAATGAGTGAATTGTAGTAAACAAAAGGGTAATTTTCAATGAAAAATAATATGGACTAAATCCTATAAAAATTAAGAATTGTTTTGAAGATCAAATAGTTGATTGGTAATTTTTTGTACTGAATGGTAAGAAAAGGCTCATCCAAAATGACAAACTGTGTGGGAAGTTTAACGCGTCGCTGGTCAAACCCGACTAAAGAAGGAGGTTATGCTTCAGCGCTGACCAAATTCTCGGCTTGCTTGTACGTCAAATTGGAGTTACCTACGACTGTTCATATAGTACAAAAATTACCTTAAGGTTGATTTGTCTCAATTACACACCCGAAACACTAAGTTGAAAGACATTGCAAGAAGTACCGGTGTGAGTGAGAATTGGAGGCATTTCTTTAATTGGTTCATCCAATGCCATCAACCAAATAATGTTTATTTGATCTTCACCTAAAAAGTTAATAAAAATGTTTTATTAAATGGATGCTATGGAGTTGTATGCATGCTTCTCCATACATAATTTTGATTCACATATCAAAAATGAATACCCTTAAAACTTAAGTCTAATGCCATCTAATTAAAGGACACTTGAAATTATGATTAAGTCAAGTGAGACCTTGGACTATATCGTAATGGAAAGAAACCTATCGTGAGTGAGTGAGATCTCACATGAATGTGTTTACGTTTTTTTAGATTAGAAATGACTTTAATTAGTTACTTAGTGAATCTAAAACTCAAGCAATAAAATGGGATGAAATCATGTTTTACAATGCAACAGTTTGGCAATGTAAATCCCATAAATATCTAGAAATTGAAAAATGTTTGTCAATTAATTGTTCGACAAGTTACCATGTTGAATACATTCATCACTAGCAGATCAACTGATGTGATGGGTTTATGTCAATATGGGTTCTAGTTTTCAAGGAGATACTATGGTTATATGTATATCACCTGGGTATATTTTATTTTCTTGAAAAATGGTATTATCGAAAATACTAATGATTTTTTGAACTTTTTCTGTAGAAATGGCTCATTCCGACAATAACGCTTTAAGTTCTGCGTTCAAAACTTTCTTTGAACGAGAAACATTGACTGGCCCAAATTTCAATGAATGGCATCGTTCTCTAAGAATTGTCTTGAGAGTAGCTGATACTTATGATTATTTGTATAAGCCTTGTCCTGATCAACCCCCTGAGACTGCAACAGCTGAAGAAAAGGCAGCATGGAAAGCAGAATATAAAAAGCACTCTGATGTGGCTTGTATTATGCTTGGAAAAATGTCACCTGCTCTGCAAAGGCAGTTTGAAAATTATCCACCCCAAAACATGCTGGCTGAACTTCGAAAAATGTTTGAGAAACCTCCTGCTGTAGAGATCTACGATCTGGTAGATACTCTACATAGTTGCAAACAGGCCCCTGGTAAATCTGTAAGTGAACATGTATTGGAAATGAAAGGGCTCATGGACCAATTACATACACTTGGGAAACCATACGACAATGATATGGCAGTTAACTTAATCAACAGGTCCCTTAACAAGGATTTCGGTGATTTTGTAAGAAACTTCAATATGCATTGCGTGGGGAAGACAGTGAGTGATTTACACGCATTGCTCATTGACTATGAAAAGGGTTTGAAGGACAAGGTCACCCCTACTCCTCAAGTATTCTCAATACAAAAGGGTAGGGATAACAAGTCAAAACCGCAAGGAAACAAGCAGAAAAAAGGGAAGGGTAAGGCTGATAAGAACAAGCAAGTTGTGCCTTCTCAACCAAAGCCTAATCCCAAGAAGAGAAAGGAAAATCCTAATAAGGATCAAGCTTGTCACCACTGCCACATGACTGGGCATTGGAAGAGGAACTGCCCTCTTTATCTCGAAGAGTTGCGAGCAAATAAGAAGAAGTCTGAGCATAGTGCTGCAGGTTCAGGTAATTTATTTGCAATTGAATTATTCAATCTAACTCACAAATTAAATTCTTGGGTATATGATACGGGATGCGGTATTCATGTTTGTAATACGCTGCAGGGATTTAATGCTGAAAGGAAACTAGCTTATGGGGATCAATATCTGCATATGGGCAATGGAGCACAAGCAGTTGTTGAAGCCATAGGAACGTTTGATTTAGTTTTACCTTCTGGTTTAGTACTGAAATTAAACAATTGTTACTTTGCACCTTCTATTGTTAGAGGTGTTGTTTCCTTTTCATGTTTGTTGGATCTTGGTTTTAAACATACTGTTGCTAGTAATGGAATTTCTGTTTCTTTAAATGGTGTATTCTATTTTAGTGCTATTTCTGTGAATGGTGTGTTTGAAATTGACATGAATAAAAATGTCACCAAGAATAATAATTCTGTCTTTAGCATCAATAAGAAGAGAAAGTTAGACTTGGATTCTTCTTATCTTTGGCACTGTAGACTTGCCCATATTGGCAAGACTCGCATGCAAAAGCTTCAACGTGAAGGTCTTTTGGAAAGTATCAATGAGGAATCATTTGATAAATGCGAATCTTGTATTTCTGGGAAGATGACAAAGAAACCTTTTAATAGCAATATTGAAAGAGCTACAGATCTACTTGGTCTAATTCATACTGATGTGTGTGGACCACTTAGACATGTGTCAAGGAAAGGTGCTAGCTACTTCTTAACCTTTACGGATGATTTCAGTCGTTATGGATATGTTTATTTGCTTAAACATAAACATGAGGTATTTGAAACATTTAAGGTTTTCAAAGCAGAAGTAGAACTGCAACTAGGAAAGAAGATTAAAGCTCTTCGATCCGATAGAGGTGGTGAATATTTAAGCCAAGAGTTTAAAGATTATCTAAGTGAGAACGGAATAGTTCAGAATCTTACTTCTCCATATACTCCACAACAAAATGGTGTATCTGAAAGGAGAAATCGTACACTACTAGATATGGTACGATCTATGTTTAATCTTACTACTCTACCGTTATCCTTTTGGGATTATGCCTTAGAATCTGCTGTGCGTATTCTTAATATGGTTCCCACTAAGAAGGTTGATAAGACACCATATGAAATATGGCATGGCAAAGTGCCGAATATGTCTTATTTAAAGGTCTGGGGTTGTGAGGCGTATGTGAAACGTGACTCAGCTGATAAACTCAAACAGAGATCTGTCAAGTGTATCTTTGTAGGATACCCTAAGGAAACTATGGGTTACTATTTTTACTTTCCACCTGAAAACAAAGTAATTGTTGCAAGGTATGGAGATTTTCTTGAAAGAGATCTCATATCTCAAGAATTCAGTGGGAGAGATTGTGATCTGGAAGATGATCATATAGATACATTACCTTCTGAAAACACTAGCGAGATTCCAGTAGAGCCTGAAAGTCTGGGTCCTCCACCGGAATTAATTCCTGTCCGTAGGTCCGAAAGGCCTAAAAATGCACCCAACCGTCTCTGTCTAAACATGGAGGTTGAGGATGATGAAGTAGGGGATCTTGGAGAACCTGCTAATTATCGAGCTGCTATGATTGACCCTGATAAGGTTTTATGGCAAGGTGCAATGGATGAGGAAATGAAATCCATGAAAGTCAATAAAGTCTGGATTGTAGTAGACCGCCCTCCTAATGCCAAGGTAGTTAGGAGTAAGTGGCTATACAAGAAGAAGACTGACATGGATGGTAAAGTACACACCTATAAAGCTCGTCTGGTGGCTAAAGGCTGCACTCAAACCTATGGGATTGACTACGAGGAGACCTTTTCTCCAGTAGCAGACATTAGAGCTATTAGGATTCTCATAGCCATAGCTGCATACTATGATTATGAGATTTGGCAAATGGATGTTAAAACTGCCTTCTTGAATGGTCGCTTAGATGAGGACATCTATATGGAGCAACCTGAAGGGTATGTTGATCCAAAATTTCCAAACGGTGTATGCAAACTTCAAAGGGCCATTTATGGTTTGAAGCAAGCATCACGTCAATGGAATAAACGATTTGATGAAGAAATCAAAAGGTTTGGATTTATTCAAAATCGTGATGAGCCATGTGTATATCGCAAAGCTAGTGGGAGTGATGTAGTATTCTTAATCCTATATGTCGACGACATTTTGATTATGGGAAATAACATTCCAAAGCTTAAGGAAGTTAAGGACTATCTTGGAAAATGTTTTTCTGTGAAGGATTTAGGAGAAGCTGCATACATTCTGGGAATTAAGATATATAGAGATAGATCTCTGCGGTTGATTGGACTTAACCAAAGTGCTTACATCGATAAGATATTGAAGAAATTCAATATGCAAAACTCTAAGAAAGGTTTTATACCGATGGAAGTCAAACATGATTTGAGTAATGAAATGTGTGCTTCATCAGATGAGGAAAAAGCTTACATGAAAAGGGTACCTTATGCTTCGGCTGTAGGATCTATCATGTATGCTGTAAGGTGCACAAGGCCAGATGTGGCGTTTGCTCAAAACTTGGTCAGTCGGTATCAACAGAATCCGGGGAAGCTCCACTGGGTTGCTGTTAAACATATTCTAAAGTATCTGAGGAATACGAAAGATATGTTTTTAGTATATGGCGGAAATCCAGATACAGAACTTGATGTTACAGGTTTCTGTGATGCGTCCTGGCAATGCGATAAAGATGATACAAAGTCTCAGACGGGTTATGTCTTTGTTGTCAATGGAGGAGCAGTAGACTGGAAGAGCAAGAAGCAGACTACCATTGCGATGCATGCGACACAATCTGAGTACATGGCTGCGTCAGAAGCTGCAATGGAAGCAGTTTGGATTAGGAAGTTTGTTGAAGATCTTGGAGTGATGCCTTCAATAAGTAAACCTATTAATATGTATTGTGACAATTCTGCTGCAATCATATTCGCCAATGAACCTGGAGTCATGAAAGGCGCCAGACATTTTCTGCGGAGATATCACTATGTTCGAGAACAAGTCGAGAGTGGTGAAATCAAGTTAATAAAAGTTCACACAGATAAAAACCTAGCTGATGCTTTTACTAAAGCTTTACCTAGAGGAAAAGTTAGTGAACATGCCAATGGAATTGGACTTCGATTAGCTAGTAGTTTCATGCATATCTGTGATTAGTATTTGGATAAAGGATGTGTAAACATTATTATTTGATAAAATAAAATGATGGTTGTGTTTATTTTGTTATTTAATTTTGTATCCTATTTTACATGTTTTAAATCCATGAATATTAAATTATTCTAAATGTCCGTTGTCGTTTAATAATATGGGAATATTATTAAATCAAGACAAATTTAAATGTTGGTCGGGTATACTTGAAAGTATATTGATGTGATTACATACCAAATTTAAATGATATTTGATGAATTGAATATAGGACTTATCCCAACTATGTGATTGTACTTTATGGATCTTGTCATTAAGTAAATCATAAATAGTTATCCTCTGACTTGAGATACCAGGAAACTGTCATGGATCTAGTGCATTTCTGTAAGGCAATTTAACGCTATACGTAACTGGTAGCTATACGGATTGTTTTCAGAAGTGTTGCAAAATTCATAAGTTTTGCTTGTAGTCAAATAAAGAATTTGTTTCCTTCAAATTCGTTTTGAAGTTTAATACAGCTGGGCCCCTCGTGGGATTGGTAAGATGTATGTGTGGCCACACCCAAGATTTTCTGGAATACGTTCAGAAGATTTGGTAATCTTGCTCAATCGGATAAACGAGAAACAGAATCAGTTAATTAAGGAATGACTTGAGATCCATATCCTTATTAACATTGTATTAGAAACAAAAGGATAATAATAATGATGAATCATTAAAAGGTTTTTCCAGGAGACCTTACTTGAGATCGTACTAGAGGCATCGGCGTGTAACTAGACGCTAACCGATGTGATCACACTATTAAATTTTGTCCAAGTGGGAGCTGTTAGTTTATGGACGTAAAAATAATAGTTGTGTGTTAGGATCGAACTCAAGATCACGG
This sequence comes from Tanacetum coccineum, assembly GCA_026074375.1. Taxonomy (NCBI): domain Eukaryota; kingdom Viridiplantae; phylum Streptophyta; class Magnoliopsida; order Asterales; family Asteraceae; genus Tanacetum; species Tanacetum coccineum. Next base: position 39,758 of record BQNB010040562.1, read on the forward strand.
GATTGCACTCACTACAAGTTAACGATTAATAAATATAATTTATTTATTGATTTTACACGTAAATAGTTAACGATCGTTAAGTGTTTAATGGTAACGGCTAACGACTAAACAAGAAGGACTAAAAGAGAAATTGGAGATCAATGGAATTATAGAGTTTGTGTTGAAATAGGATTAGCTTCAATGTTAAGGCTTATCCTAATAGAACTCAAACACTAATATTTACCCTATAAATACCAAAGGGTTTTTCAAGGGTAAATACACTTGTAAAAGCCAAAAATCAATTCTCTTTTGTCTTCAATATATTCGGCTGAATAGTATTAACATACTAACCCAAATTAATTTCTTGTTTACCGGTTTACGTGATTAACGAGCTAGTTCTTGGTTAACTTGGTAATAGCGTGTGTACAAGACGGTGATTCAATCTTCCTTTAGATTGTTCTTGGAGTTTATTGATTCTTGTTCTTGCTAGAATCAAAAGGTATGTAACCCTAATCTTGGTTAATTATTTATGCATGTTAATTGATCCTAATTGCTTCCGCTATATTTATACTTTGATGTTATAATTATAAATTGTTATGAATGTATAATTCCATCATACATAATGACCAAAAGACATCAAATGAACATCAATTAGCTTCCACCTCCAATCATTCTTTTCTATTTCTTCTCTAACGTAAAGGTTACGTTGTGGGAAAATTTAGGGTATGATCTGCTCAAACTTCAAGGAAAATGCTAACAATTCTCGCATTGACACCATCATCTTGACTCACTAATGCAAAGTATCACTCCCTCCGTCCCAAAATTATTGTCTCACGACAAAAAACACACAGTTTAAGAAAAGTGCATTTATTACTGTTGTCTCTTTTTTACTTTTTGACAGAATGACAGTTTTACCCTTAGCTAATTAATTAAAGTCTTCTTTAAAGTTTGTAATAATAATTTCAAAAAAGGGTAATATAGTAAGTGGACAATTAAATTGGGACATCCCAACAATAAAACGTGGACAATAAAAATGGAACGGATAGAGTACAACTGTAAGCACAACCTCCATTGTACCATATAGAAAAAAATAAAACAAACACCCTGGCTTTTAAAATATAATCTTTTTCGTTTATACCTCATAAGGGAGCTTTGTTTCTCAAGTTCTTCGTCAAATCTTATTCTAGACGACACTGAAATTCTTGCCATTAAAGAATTTAAATATGAAGATAGGTGATCAAATACAATGCATTTATGGATAAACATCAATACATATATCAAATAATCTTTAATTATAAAAGTGCATTGTAACGAGCAAGACCTGACCCAAGAAACTTCAACCAAAGAGTGGCACAATTGTAGAGCTTTTGCAATCGGGTGTAAGACAAAAATAAGATGTAACCCATTTTTTTTAATTTTCCAATGCCCTTTGTGTAAAGATACACATGTCAATATTATTTCTGAAGCTCCTGCTATTTTAGAGCCTGGCATCAAAATGCAAAGTGCACATCACAAATGTGAGGACCAAAAATGGTTAGTATTACCTTTCATGCACTAGTGGGAAGAGCAAGAAGGGTCTCTCACAAAAGGATGAGACTTTTGGTGCGACGCATGTGAAATACCTGTTAGCTTTCCAAGGCCAAGGTGATGGAATATAAGGGTGCGTTTGGTATCCTCCTTTTTGGTAGGTTTAGATTTGAAAACACAATACTTAAGTGTTTGGTTTGAGGGTTTACCTTTCAAATAAGATATATAGCCCCACAAAACCCATAGGAGGCCAAAAGTGTGAGTTTTTATTAATTATATTCTCTCACACACACATCTTTTATATTTTTCTTTATCTCTCTCACACACTTGCACATAGTTTATTTTGGGCAAATGGCATAAAAAGGTATCCAAGTTAAAGATCATTTCTAATCAAGGTATCACACTTTTTTTCTTGCATAAAAAGGCACCCAATTTTTTACTTTTGCCAATTTAGGTATTTTCGTTAAATATTTAACAGTCACCACCCATTAAGTTTTACATTTCAATTCCATCACCATCGATCATCGTCGCCAACCACCTGAATTTACTTTGAAAGTATGTAACTCTGTTGCTTTTATTAAGAAGAATGTAAGTAGTGTAACCTGTAACTGGTTAGATATGGATAGTTAGTTGTGGCTTTTTAAGATCCCTAGAAATTCTCCCAAATTAGCTTCTAAAGGGTTTTGTTTTAGATCCATTGAAATTGACTATGACAATGTTAACAGTAGTGGGTTTTAACTAAAAGGTCCAATCGTGTGTCAGGGAGTTAGAAATTGAATCGCTATAAATTTTGAGTTAAACATATAAATCGATTTACTTGGTTTGTACTTATGGACTCATGTGATTCGTTAACTTATTTGTGGTTTAATATGTTGTTCTTGGAAAGAATTTAAAATACAGGCAACTTATTATCCTTACATTCTCATTCTTCCTTGTTCTTGGTGACGATGGGTAAGGTTGGTGATGTACGACGATGGTGGGTGGGGTTGGTAGTGGAGGCGGTGCTTGGTAGTGATGGTGGTGGGGAGGCGGTGCTTGATAGTGATGGTGGTGGAAAGGCTTAGTGGTGATGATGATGATTGGTGGTGGTGGTGGTGGCAGTGGTATGAAATGTAAAACTTAACGGATAATCTTTAAATATTTAACGAAAATACCTAAATTGGCAAAAAAAATAAGTTTAATGCCTTTTTATATAAGAAAAAAAGTTCGATACCTTGATTGGAAGTAGTACCTTTTTGTGCCATTTGTCCGTTTATTTTTAAATAATATTTTTAATTTTCATTTTATTTAAGTATTTTTTTTCTCTTACCTCTAAACCAAATCTTAATCTAAATCCTAAACCAAATCCAATTCTAATTCTAAACTCGTATACCAACCAAACGCACCCTAATGTAAATGAATGGTTTATGTATTGGAATAGTCATTGATATTTTTTTGATCGTATATTGGTCAATCAATACTTTATATAGCAAAATAAGTGTATGATATGTTTGGTTTAGACAAGTTATTAATTTCTTATCCTACTTGATTGATTAAACGTTTGATTTTGTGAGTTAGTGAATGATCTATATGGTCAATGGCATATGCTAAAAAAATAACCAGAATGAGGTCCTTAACATCAGGAAATCCCAAGGCACACTTGAGTTAACACTAGGCGAGTACCCGCGTATAGCGGCGGAAATTTCTAGCGGCAGATTATTAACGATATGTGATATTGTAGTAAGTGTTTCGTATAACGTTCAAAATAGAACTTGAAAAGATGAAAATGTAATTGCAAAGGGTTGTAACATGCGATAACATCACTGAAGCAAAAATTCTTAACATGTATCAAGCAACATATAAAGAAATTTAGTGAACCGAAAAATAAAACATTATATCACTTATGAGATAATTAACAATGTACCCAAAACTTGTCGGAAATGTCAATGCGATTAACTAGCGATTAATCCCGCTTAGACTGATTTCGTAAAAGGTATTGCATAAGTACCGATGGTAGTATGGTACGTAAGACCAGTGGTAGTGGTCTGTCGCTTATGCGGTCTACATGTTTGTCGACCATAGGATCAGTCATACATATGAGGTCGTTTAAATAATAAATCCATCTGAGTGTAAACCATAACGATCTTTACCAATGACTATTAGCTCCACGTACCAATCACGAAACCAAAGCCGCAACCATGTATGAAACAGAAAACGAGTCCAAGCACACGTGCAAAAACCGGGACCAACCTCGAAAGGAAGAAACAAACCGTACTCGCTACGTAACGTTAACCTTTGAATGGCCGGTGAAAGCCAATAATCGAAACTCATGCTCACACACACGTACTCACTTAATTCTTGCAACCATATTTGAGATTTCAAGTCTTGTTTAGCGTTTATGTGATTTGTTTTGAGAGAATTAGGAAGGCTATAAGGAAGATGTGTTTATATGGTATTTTGTGTCAATGATTCATTGCGTATTAGTTTTCAATTAATATACATTCCATATACTCGTGTATGTCAACCCATTGCCAGCGTTGTATAATGAGAGACTATAATATCAACAATCAAAAGAACCCGCGCGTTGCGGCGGGGCTAATTTTTTCTCGAATAATTTTTTTTTATGTTTAAGGGTTTTTTTTTGCGATGCGTTATGGCGGGGCTAATTTTTAATATTTTCCTTTTTTGTATGATTCGGGGAAAAAAAATTTGCGTTGGGACGGGCTAATTTTTTCACGAATATTTTCTTTTTTTCGGACGGTTTTGTAAATTTTTTTACGGGAATCTTTGTGTAAGAAAATCGTAAATAGTTAAAAGGTGAGGGTCCGTTTTGTATTTTTTTTTTACTTTGGGCCAGATTTTAGGCTATTTTTGGGTTGTTTTTTTTTTCTAATTTTTTCCCGGATATTTCCTTTTTTTGTACGATTTGGGAAAATTTTTTTACGTTGGGACGGGTTAAATTTTTCTCGAATATTTTCTTTTTTTGGGACGGTTCGATATCTTTTTTTCTTGGGCCGATGAATGTAAAAAAGTTGTGAACAATAAAAACTTGACGTGTTTTTTTTTTGTTAATTTTTTACGGGATTTTTTGTGTAAGAAAATCGTAAATAGTTAAAAGTTGAGGGAACGTTTTGTATTTTTTTTTTACTTTGGGCCAGTATATTAGTAACATTTTTTTTATATATAGCTTATGTGTTGGGCCTCATGTTTAAAGTGTTTTTTTTTTGCTATATGGGTTTTTTTGATATAATGGGTTGTACGTTTGTGACCATATCGATTATTTTAAAGTTATTAGGTATCGAAGATGTTTCCGCGGGTATTTTTTTTATCTGAATAAATCGGAACTTTTGTAATATTTGTTTCCCTCCTACTTTATGCATACAAATTTAAAAAAAAAAAAAAAAACTATTCGGGCTGGCCTTTTTTTTTTGGGACGGTTTTGTAAATTTTTTTACGGGAATCTTTGTGTAAGAAAATCGTAAATAGTTAAAAGGTGAGGGTCCGTTTTGTATTTTTTTTTACTTTGGGCCAGATTTTAGGCTATTTTTGGGTTGTTTTTTTTTGGCTAATTTTTTCCTGGATATTTTCTTTTTTTGTACGATTTGGGAAATTTTTTTTTTGTTGGGACGGGTTAAATTTTTCTCGAATATTTTCTTTTTTTGAGATGGTTCGATATCTTTTTTTTTGCCATATGGGTTTTTTTTAATATAATGGGTTGTACATTTGTGACCATATCGATTATTTTAAAGTTATTATGTATAAGATGTTTTCGCAGGTATTTTTTTTATCTGAATAAATCGGAACTTTTGTAAACCGTTTGACCCATGACCCATACGAACCCATTTGCCACCTCTAGTAGTATGGTACCTAAGACCAGTGGTAGTGGTTTGTCGCTTATGCGGTCTACATGTTTGTCGACCATAGGATCAGTCATACATATGAGGTCGTTTAAATAATAAACTCCATCAGAGTGTAAACCATAACGGTCTTTACCAATGACTATAAAACCCCCAAAAATTCCAAAAGACAGTTACATATTGCCATATGCAGATGAAAACCAAAAAAAAGAGATTGTCTCTGACCCTAAACATGATAATTTCATTACATTCCATATCTCGTATACTTTTATTGAACTTTGCACTACAATTATGATTTTTTCTTTTGACATACTGATGTTCATAAGTAACTTACTAACACCTTGTACTGAACACGTCTACATTTTATCTGCATGATGTGAGATTTCAAGTCTTGTTTATGGGTTATTAAAGCTATTCATGGCGAAGATGGGAAAAATGGTAGCGGATTCAAGGTTATGGACTAGGGTTATTAAAGCTATTCATGGCGAAGATGGGTTTGGCGGTTTACAACTCAAAAGAACTTGTTATGGATTAGGGTTATTAAAGCTATTCATGGCGAAGATGGGAAAAATGGTAGCGGATTCAAGGTTGGTTACAAGTCCATTTGGCGAAGCATTCTCCAGGAGGTGGAAACATTGAAGATAAAAGGTATACACTTGAATAATTTTATGCAGAAAAAGCTTGGTAATGGTATGGATACTTATTTTTGGGAGGATTTGTGGCATGGAGACATGGTTTTGAAACAAAGATATCCTAGGCTTTATGCGCTGGAAGTGAAGAAGACTGTCGATGTGGCTTCTAAACTGTCACAAGAGAACGTGACCTGGTCTTTTCGTCGTGCTCCTAGAAGCGGAGTGGAACAACATCAGTTGACGGATTTGACGACTTACGTGGAAGGTGTTGTTCTTGGTGTCACACCTGATAGGTGGTATTGGACGCTTGATGGTTCGGGTGAGTTCTCGGTAGCTTCGGCTAGAAAGGTTATTGATGATAACAGGTTTTCGGAAGTGTCTACTCAAACTCGATGGATAAAAGCGGTGCCAATCAATGTTAACATTCATGCGTGGAAGGTGATAATTGATTGTTTGCCTACCCGTCTTAATATATCCCGGAGAGGTATAGATATTCCGTCTATTCTTTGTCCCGTTTGTGGTAGCGTCACAGAATCGTCAAGTCATTTATTTTTTGATTGCCTTGTTGCGAAAGATAATTTTCACAAGATTTGCCGTTGGTGGGAGGTGGATTTCATGGAAGTGCATACGTTCGATGAATTGGTTTCTTGGATCGTAAATCTTCGGATTCCTATCAAGCATAAAAGGTTGTTAGAAGGGGTGTGTTTTGGGTTGTGGTGGCTAATTTGGGCTTATCGTAATAAGTGTGTCTTTGGTGTGGTTTCTCCTTCTAAGGCGGATATTTTTGATGATGTTGTGTCGTATTCTTTTTATTGGAGTCGGTTTAGATGTAATGTGTTGTTTAGTTGGGTTGATTGGCTAAAAAATCCTCATCTTGTAACTTTGTAATTTTTTTAGCTTCTTGCTAGTTTTTTAATAAAGTGTTGTTAATAAAAAAAACATTGTTTAAAATTATTATTACAAACTTTAAAGAAGACAATAATTAACTAGTTAAGAGTAAAAATGTTATTCTGTCAAAAAGTAAGAAAGAGAAAACAACAATAAATTTATTTTTTTAAACTGTGTGTTTTTTGTCGGAGGACAATAATTTTAAGACAGAGAGCGTAGTCTTTAGTGAGTTTGAAATTTAGAAATGTTTTTTCATAAAATAATGTTTCAAATTTTCACCTCTACGTGTCCAACTTTTCTTGTTTGTTCTTTTATTACTTGATATCTTTAGCATGAAAAGATTTTGGTGTTATTTGAAATTAATTCTATATAAAAAATCCTATTACCATTCATAGATTGTCCAATTTTTTAACAAACAGTTAATCAACAAAAGATTTATTAATGGAGAAAATAAAAACGGTAACCTGAAATGCGAAGTACTAATAAGCAGAGACCCGTTCGTACTTGTACTTGTAGTTTAATCTCAATTATTTTTTAGTCTTACCTTCATTACTAATATACTCATTTGAGATCTCAAATGAATAGTGCCACATAAGAGTGAAACGCCACTATTGTAGCTACAGTTGTAGCTACAGTGCTTGGTCTTTTGGGCTCCAATTTTGGCTCAGTTTTTTGGGCCGCAACTTTGAACCGCCCCCCCC
>BQNB010040563.1:0-47318 GCA_026074375.1 Tanacetum coccineum
CATGCTCAGTTTTGTCATTTTGGCTTGTTTTTCTGTCTTTTTGTTGATATCCACTTCCTGCACAATACAAATGCAAAACAAACATATATTTGGCAGTTTTTGTCTGTTTTTGGTCATTTAAGCTCATTTTTAGAGGTAAAAGATATGTGTAATTAAGCACTTATCATTCATATATCTTCAAGTTATTAAACAAGTCATCCAGACTGATGGTTTCTATCTCCACCTTGTTCCTCCAGATTAAAGCATGAGTCTTCCATTCAGATGGAAGACTTCTCAACAGCTTTAAGTTCATATCTTTTTGGTTAATCACTTATCCTTGGATCTCCAACTGACTGATAAGTTTTTGTAACCTATCAAAGGTTTGATCCATTAGTTCTGAATTTGATGCAGCAAAGTTCTTATATTGTTGCTTGAGAAGTGTCCTCTGAACCTTCTTGGACTCCTTGTTCCCTCCATATCTCTTCTCTATAGCCTTCATTAGAAATTTTGCATCTTGATATGAGTGGAACTTGAGTTGGTCTTTGTTTGGGAGTGCCATCAACATGGTTGCTCTTGATTTTATCTCATTTCTTCTATCCTGTTTTTATTTAGTAGTAGTCGGTTCATATTCCTGTTCAACTGTCCCAACAGTTCTCTTTAGAATTTTGTTCCCATTCTTGATTACTTGCCATAGAGAGTAGTCAGTCATTAGAAAGTATTGTTCTATCCTTATTAGCCAGAGATCATAGTCTGCTGGGTTGAGGATAGGTAGTCTTGTAGTCAGATTGGTAGTGGTAGTTCCTACCTCCATCTTAACACTTGAAAATTAGATCTAGGATGTATTGGTTGTTTCTTCTTATTCAAAGATTCACAACAAGCTCTGATACCACTTGTTGATCCCAATGAATAGATCTTTAACTCCTTAGCTTTTAAGGTTTAGTATCCTTGGATAAATCCAAAAATACTAAGAATGAAACTTTGAGTGAATGATATAAACTATGTGGAATCTAGTTTATAACACTAAGAAGTATAAAACAGTGAATTATGTTTGACAGAAAGATATAACCAACACAACAAGCTTCAATATATTAATACGATTACTCTGATGTAGTGATAGGGTTTACAACCTTGAAGCTATGAATTCTATGGAAAACTGATATATCTTTCTATACCCTAGGATCTCCTTTTATACACCAAGGAGTCCTACAAGGATTACAATACATTTCTAAGTTATCATGATCTTTTCAATAAACAAACGTAATCTCATAATCAAATAAGTTATACATATCTTTTACATAAATAACACAATACTTATCTTCGTAAGTATTCTTGTTCTCTAATCAATCTTTATCTCTGTCAGCATAATCCTTCCAGCAGTTGTAATCACTCAACAGTTGTATCTTTATAACCAGCAGCACTAACTGAGCATAAGCAGTAGTAAGTACCAGCAGTACTAACTTTACGCTAACAGTTGTAACTTTACTCTTAGCAGTACTAAGTTATTCTAACAGTACTAAGTTACACTAACAGTAGTAACTTTTATACTAACAGTACTAACTACTTAGCATATTTTTTATTCTTCAACTCTGAGCAGTCTTAACTTACACTAACAATACTAAATTATACTAACAATAGTAACTAGTAGTGGTAACTTTATACTACAAGTACTAACTACATAGCATAATTTCCATTATGTACCTGAGCAGTAGTAACTCTAAGAATCCTTGAAGTATTTTAAGTCCCAACAAAGGGTTTTTCAATGGACTGGAGCACTTTGCAGGACCTTCTTGGCTTCTTAGATCTTCTGAGAATCAAACTTGGTGGTTAAAAGCATACCTAAAACCGAATGTAGGATTTTGTATTTATAGAGACTAGAAAAAGGTCGATACACCATATTAAAAGGGTTCAATACGGCGTATTGGTGTAACTTGGCATGGGCTCCACGAATATTATATTTTAGAATATTTACAAACAGACAGTGAATACGGCGTATGATTCTTATGGATACGGCATATAGCTCTCTTCTTCGTCATGGACGTCTTGTGAAGTTAGGGCACGGATACGCCGTATCTTCTTGCTAGATATGGTGTATTGAGGTAAAATCAGTTGGTTCTTCTTCGTTGACCAAAGTATTATATACGTCGTATCATTGATGTAGATACGGTGTATTCTTCAAAGTCAAGAAATGGTCTTTTAGTAAGTCAAAGTCTTGGATACGGCGTATACTTCTATAATGATACGGCGTATAGGGTTTCAGAATTAGTAGACTTTCTTGAACTCTTCATTTGTGCTCCAAAATGCGTGCCTTTTAGCTAACTTTCTTCAAATGCTCGATAAATACTACAATTAATAAATATAATCGATTAAGTACCAATTCTTATATAAAAGAATGTAAAACGAGCAATAAAGACGAGATAAATTATGTTATAAAATAGACGTTATTTGATGTCATCAAATATCTCCCCACTTGAATCCTAATTGTCCTCAAGTAGACTTTCGAATTTTTGTATGAAAATGTATTCCAAACGAATGTTTGGGATTTTTTATTTAATTACTAGTACACAACCAAACACCTTACGAAATAGCCAATGTTCACTCAAATGATAATATAGCTGATTTATTTATGAAGGCTTTGCCAAAAGGCAAGCATACTGAACATGCTAGGAGCATTGGACTTCGTCCTGCTAATTCTCTCATGTAAATCTGTGTTTTAGTATTTGGATAAGGGATAATATTAATTGTATCCTATATTTGCATGTTTAATCCATGAATAACTTTTGTTATTCTAAATTTGTCCATTGTCAATCAATAATACAGGAGTATAGTTAAATTAAGACAAATCTAAGTGAGTGATTGATAACAAGTTTGCATATCAGACTACCCTAACTAACAAGATATCATTTTATGGATCAGTGTCATCAAGTGAATCTTGTAAGTGATTTTCTTTGCTAATCCTTAGACTAGGGATACAAGCAGGTCTTGCATGTATGGATAACATTCCTTGTTATAGTTTAATGCTATCCTGAATAAGGTAGTCATAAGAACTATTTTCAGAAGTGTAGTGAAGTGCATGACGGACACGTGTATTCAATATAGAAAATTTTCCTTTAGCTATCTTTTGAAGAATGATGCCACTGTGCCCCTCGTTTGATTGATCATATGTTTGTGTGGCTACACCCAAAGGATATCTAGACAAGTCTCGATGAATTTGGCAATCTTGATCAATTATAGAAACGAGAAACAAAATCGTTAAATAATAGAATGACATAGATCCATATCTATTTTTAACACGTTATCGGAAACAAAAGGATGGTAAACGATTTAATCATTTTACTAAGACTTTATGAAACTACACTCAGGTATTTCTGGGAGCATTGGCGTGTTTCTAGACGCTTATCAATGTTATTATATTTATTTAAGACATGTCAAAGTGGGAGCTGTTGGAATATGTCCATATCAAAAATAAATATATGTTCGATAAGTACATAACGATCGTTAATTAATATAATGTAATTAACATACATAATGTATTATATTAATTATCATTTCACGATAAGTACATAATGATCGTTAATTAAATAGTTACTTAACGGTTGTTGGCTAACGATCATTAGTGATTAAGTATAAGGACTTAGTTGTAAACCAATCAAAAGGAAGGTTCTAAATATCCATCCTCTTGGCCGGCTTAAGTACAAAGATAAGAAAGGAAAAGAAATTCCTTATATGATAAGGATTAGGGCTTGTAAATTGTTCCTTAAGTTTGCTTAGCTATATAATAAACCCGTTGGATTCATTATTCACTAAACTTGATAACCTTAAGTAAAGCAAATATTCGATTCTTCTTATTCCATTCTTGAATAGATCACCTTCCCCCCCCCCCCCCAAGCAAGGGAATTTGATTTAGGTTTAAAGAATCAAAGAGATTCATTTTTCTTATCGTTAATTAAGAACTAACATTCTAATTGAATCACTAATAAACATGTGTGTGAAACCATAGAAGGTTCTTACTTTAGAATAGTTATTGTTTTATTGGTTTTGTGTTAAGTGTGTTCTTGAATCTGTTCCTCGATCAATACATAACAAGAAAAAGTAAACGAGGTGTTATCGACCAAATATAAGAGGATCATAAAATCTAAATAAACATTTTTACGGCTGTTACCTGGTACCCTCGGGTTACACTGGTCGGATCCCTTTTAGAAAGGACCCGCGGGAACCCGTGAACAGTGCAAGATTTTGCCTATAAATAGCAAGCCATTTCTTATGTTTTACTCACCCATTTCTCTTACATCTCTCTCATATTCTGATATATCTCTCTAATTTTTAGATCTAGCATAGTTTCATTTCTCATTTGTAGGTAATTCTCTTATTAGAAGAAATTACCAATATTGCATACAAGACGATCAAGCTCAAGTTACCTTGTTGCTAGTCTCCACCATCATATCAAGATCTTTTTGTTGATTCTTGTACTTCATTTATTCATTTTACTTTCATTCTTCATTCTTATAAAAAGAGTTAATAGCATTGGGTCGGTTCTACCTTTGTTAGAACCTGGTATTTAGCTTTGTACCGAAAAAAGTGTAAGCGGCGTTGTCAGACCTCGCCTAGGCGGAAACACGAGGCATAACATCATGGATATCATCACAACACAATGGTGTCAACAATAGAGAGAACTAAATGAAATAGATAAACAAACGAGACACAATGTGTCATGACAATATCTAACACAAGATAAAGGAGTCTTGCATTACGATAGCAAAGTCATACCACAAGGACACATAATCCAAAAGTCTAAACATCCAATAAACAATCAAATAGCAAACAATTCAAATGCCAAAAAAAAACTCTAGGAGATAGACTCCGCATGCAATGCCTACGGTCTCTCTAGCCACTTTTCTTATTCTTAAGATCCTCATGATGCTCACCTGAAAATGATGCTTAAACACGTCAACACAAAGGTTGGTGAGAGTCATAGGTTTAAGACACGAAAATCAAAGCTTATAAACAATTACTGTGATTAATGCAAACATGGCAGGACAATTACTTCACTATCATACAAGCTAGCATGCAAATGTAACCAAAACGAGCATGGGAACGGAACGTGTCCCTCGATCCAACAAATATCAACAATTGGGTAGGAACGTTACCCCCGATCCATTAAAACCGTCACTTCACATAGGTAGGAACGTTACACTCGATCCCGATATCACAACAAATGGGTAGGAACGTTACCCCCGATCCAAATACACATAAGCAATTAGCATGTAACATACAATAGCCAAGTAAAGTCCATACACTTTCAAAATAACGACACATAATAACAGTAATTAAAACATTTCAAATCTATTTGCATCATTTCCATCTCAAAATAAAAATAATGTGAAAAAAAGGGACTATGAAACTCACCTGATGCACAAGCAGCTTCCAAACAATATCAACACAAGCTACACAATACAAACACAAACGTGTTACACGTGACCAAGCGAAAAGCTCAAGTCCATGTAACAATCATATGATGGATGTCTAATTAAGCCCATGTAACAATTATATGATGGATTTCTATGGTGTTTAATTATCCCCATGGGTCACCCAGACACCATGCCTAACTTTAACCAATTCATTTACTCATAATTCTAATGATCTACATTTTACCCAAAAACGCAGAATTTTAGTGTTACTTATCTCGCTTCCAACACTTACCTATTGAACCAAATAAATTCTTACATAAATCACCTATGTTAACTTAGGTCTTTACTAACTATCTCATTTGTTCCAAAGGCATACCACATGTACAAGTACCTCAATAAATTCCTAATTCAAAAGTACCCAGATTCGGATCTAAACGCGCACTAAAGTGTTTGACCTTGCTAATCATACTTAGACAACTAAATAGAGGCTAACCTCTTTAATTCTGACCTAAATCTGACCCGTATTTACTGTTTTGACAACTTTTCTTGCAACAGCCATTTGACTAACTTCCAGAACTCAAAATCATTCGAGGCCGGACTTTTTGAAAAGTAGACTCTCTGAACTTATCGATGGACATAAGATTCATCAATTTTCATGTTATCATCCGATGAACATAGCCCTAAAATCTGCCAAACCCTAACTTGTAAATTAACGAGAATTAAACCTAACCAAACACACCATCACGCTTATAATTCATCCCTAATCAATACTAATTAGTTTAATTACATTAATTTACAGATTTTATAAAACCCTAATTTCACCACTTAATTATTACATGAAAAACTAATGAAGATTGAATCAACAAGGGTTTAAAAACATATCTAAAACCTTTGATTTGATAACACAAATCACCACCAAGCTTTTGCTAAAAAAATATTTTTTTTCTTCTTCTTCCTTTTTGCTGAGTTCGGTCGACCAAAACAAGAAAAAAAACTAGAGTTTTGTATTTATAGACTTGATAAAAAGGGTTTAGATAATTACCTAATTAGAGTTATAATTGGAATAAAATTTTGTTTCTTTTTCCCTTTTTTTCTCTTGATCGAATCCCACACACATACATTTTTATTATTATTATTATTTTTTATTATTATTATTTACTTATTATGATATTTTATAAAACCCTTATTTATTTTATAAAACCTTTAACTTTAAAACTAATTTAAATGATTATAAAATAATTCCATTTCTAAATTTTATTTTTTCCTAATTTATAATTAAATTCTAAACTTAAATCCTACACTTACCAATTCCTAATACTTAATTACATAAATACGAAATACGTACACAAAATAATACGTACACTCAATAAAATTATACCATCATTTTCATTGTCACTAAAATGTGAACAAAATGAAATGCCCATAACAACCATAAACTTAATCACAATGAAACGATCACGCTTATGGATTGGTAGAAAAACTCACTATAAAATCACATTAAAAACTTAATTATTATTAACATCATAAATGATGTTCAAGTCAAAACTCATTGTTTGACTAACCTGCTCAAAATAGTTGTCATAGTATCTCCATGCTTAGGGAAATCTATCGGAGATTTAACTACTAGATTCACAGTATCATCATCAAAACAGTTGGGGATAAACCTAGCTTACATATAGTCCTTACGTTTTCCCATGCAAACTTAGGCCACGCTTTGAATCTAATCTAACTTTCACGATCGGAAACCCATTGCTACAATCTTTGCTTGCCCTATACAAAGGGTACATAAATAGGAACATAACAACTTAAGCAAAAATACAATCAACTTACATGAACAGCGCCCGTCTTCGCAGGAAATCATCAAACCTTAACGTTGTGTAACAACGTCATTCACACCTAAACCACGCAACTCATCAAAACAAGAAACTCGTCTTTGGAACTAAGTCTTGATGAGTTGTTACAAAGCTCAACGTTTTTGAAGAATTGGCTCAACTTCGAGTTTATTCAAAATATAACATTAACCAAACCACATAAGAACATTTAAGGGTGTACTAAGGTCTACCAATAATCCTATGTACCCAACTTTAATTAGTACTTCCAACTATAACTTGCTCAATGAGTAAGTGTGGATACTTAGTTTTCATAAAATCATCATAACCTCGCTTCGAGTTCCAGCAGACTTTAACTATCAAAATCCTACCAGGCTTCAAACTTTTAATCTCACGATTGATAATCTCAACAGGTTCTTCCATAAAACGAAGAGTTTTGTGTACCTTAATTCTTTCAAAAGGCACGTTCTCATTTGCATCCGTCCAATACTACTTTAAATTTGAAATACATCAAATATACTACTAAATTATTGAGATAATCTTAATCAGTAGGCCATAGGACCGATCCCTTTAATGATCTCAAATGGTTCCACATACCTCGGTGCTAACTTACCTTTCTTTCTAAAACGAATCACGCCTTTCTAAGGTGACACCTTTAATAACACACGATCTCTAACCTCGAACTCTAACGGCTTGCGCCTATTATCAGCATAGCTCTTTTGACGATCCCTCACCGCTTTGAGCTTTTCCTTTAACAACACTACCTTATCAGTCGTTTCTTGTACCAACTCAGGTCCAATCAAACTACTTTCCCCAATCTCAGCCTATAAAATGGGCGACCTACATTTCTTTCCATATAGTGCTTTAAACGGAGCACATCGAATACTCGAATGTTAACTATTATTATAAGAAAGTCCAGGTAACGGTAGGTGAACATCCCAATTGCCACCAAAATCTATCACCCATGCCCTTAACATATCTTTCAAAGTCTGAATCGTAAGCTCACTTTGTCCATCCATTTGAGGATGAAAAGCTATACCCATATCCAATCGCGTCCCTAAAGCCTTTTGTAATGTTTTCCATAAACGTGATGTAAAACGTCCATCTCGATCCGAAATAATTGGCACGGGAACTCCGTTTCGAGCGACTATCTCATCGATGTATAACTTTGCCAGTCTCTTAGTACTATATCCTCTCGCATCGCCAGAAAATGAGCCGACTTAGTCAGCCTGTCGACTATTACCCAAATCGAATCATACCCACTCTTCGTCTTAGGTAACTTGGTGATAAAATCCATAGTGATCTTATTCCACTTCCATTTGGGCATCTCGGGTTGTTGCAATAACCCCGAAGGCCTTTGATGCTCAGCCTTCACCTTAAAACAAGTTAAACATTTGCTAGCATACGTAGCAATATCCTTCTTCATACATGACCACCATACATATCTCTAAGGTCATAGTATGTCTTATCCGTTCCCGGATATACCAAATACCTCGATGCATGAGCCTCGTCCATAATTAATGTCCTTACATAACCCATATAAAATGCATACCTCCATCTTCCTTTCTATTAGTTGGTTCATGCCACGCAGCATTTCTGCTGTCACGTTCTCCATCTTGGACATCTTACCTAAAGCAGCCAATATCTTATCCTTAACACTTGACTAGTAGTCATGGACATTGTGCGTACTCGTCTTGGTTTCACTCTCTCCTTTCTACTTAACGCATCAGTCACTACATTCGTCTTTCTCGGATGGTAGCGATGCTTACACTCATAGTCACAAAATAATTCAATCCATCTCTTTTGACGCATATTCAACTCCTTCTGTTTGAATATGTGTTGAAGACTCTTATGATCCGTATAGATGACACTCTTCGTTTCGTATAAATAACGCCTCCAAGTCTTAAGAGCAAACACTACTGCTCCTAATTCTAGGTCGTGTGTTGTAAAACTCTTCTCATAGATCTTCAATTGTCGTGATGCATAGGCGATTACCTTGCCTCTTTGCATGAGTACACAACCTAATCCTCGATTCGACGCGTCGCATTAAACTACAATATTGGTGCATTTCACAAATTGCCCTTCAATGTCTGAAAAGCTTCCTCTTGTTCCTTGGACCACTCCTACTTCTGATTCTTCTTCATGTACTCTCTCAACTGATGATAACCAGATCAAAGACCTATCCTAGAGAAATTTACGCGAACCTTATAACTGGTTAAACAAGTCGTCGATCCTGGGGAGATTCTTGGTGGTCAGCTAGTGCAACTCTCGATAGTCTATGCACATTTGAAATGAACCGTCCTTCTTCTTGACAACACAACTGCTCCTCACAGAGAGTGACTTGATCGAATAAAATGTATATCAAACGAATCTTAAGGGTTACGAACTATCGAATAGGGTAGCAAATGAATGTCGAATCAAAGGCTAGAAAACATCTAAGGGATTTCACATATGTAAATAGATGCGGATCAAATGTCATAAGAATCCTTTAAAAGAAAGGATAGAATATATGTATCGATAGAAAACGCAAGCGAAAGAATCAACAAGCGTACCACGACAAAATAAACACATAACGAATAACAATTCGTATCAAGATTGATAAATGAAAAGATAGAATTCTTATACCAATAACCGACTTTACTCGAAAGAACCAACTAAATAATTTTTTTATAAAAATCAATTTATAATAATAAAGAAAGTCGTTTTAATTATAAAAAAAATCATTTTTTTTAAATATTGTCTTAAATATAATTTTTATAAAATTCATTTGAATCATGGTTGTCATAAAATCCAGAGACAATTATTTAACAGTGTATCACATCTTACCCATATAAATTACTTTAAACATCCTTTTCATAATTATAAAATTTATCAAAAACAAGCATAAAAAAATATTATCATATCTTATTCATAAATATTATCTAAAAAAATAGTTTTGTCAGTCAACCAATTATCATATTGTTTCAAAATTTATTGTAAACATAGTTTCTTAAAAAAACAATAAAGAGACATTTCCATAAAAGTGTTGTATTCATAAAATCATTTCAAAATAGTTTTCCCCAAACACCATCAAGATATACTTCAAAAGGTTTTCATAATTCGACATTAATATAAAATATGTTACTCAAACAAGGACATCGTAATACCAAAAGAGATTGTAAAATACCGTAAAGACTCTAACATAATTTTATTGTTTGAAAGCGAAAGAAAGTACCATGAACCATATAGTCAGAATAACAGTGAAGCGAACATGCACAAGAGAAATTCATACGAAGACATTACGAACCAAAAGAAGAACGTAAAGACTAATCCGTACTTACGATCAAAAGAAAAACCATAGAAAAACGTCAGTACTAACATGTCGCAACATGTTACGAAAACCAAAGGATATATAAAGAACGGAGTAATGATATGCACTAATATTTTAGGAACAATTAGTGCTTAAAATAAAATTTTGATACTTATGCGAGTAATCAATACAACGAAAGAACCAATGGAACGTACCAATATCCAAAGAAGCAGATCCGAACAACCAATATTCATCAAGATGCCGAATAGAAAAGTTAGATCATCCATACCGTCATGGTACAAACACGGGATACTAAAACGAGGGTTATATATCCGAGCGAATAATTGAGCAGACGAACAAACTCAATAATCGTAATAATAGCATTAACGGGTATCCGGGGTATCCCCAGCGATAGATAGAAGGAAAACTTACTAACTTCATAACTATTCATAATATAATCGCACATAATATAGCATCTTACACTACCAACTAACAAGCAAACACCGATCAATGCAATCATGGTCTCAAGTCTACGTGTGTGATGCCTTTATAATTATGTTGGCCACCATAATTATAATTGCATCCTTTCATACGTATACTTACTTCCAAGACTACACCTCTCAATAATAACGCACATATAAGCACATATACCACATTGCACATCTTAAACCACTCCAATATAACACAGAAAGGATGCTCCATCAAAGAAATACTTACTTATATAAAGATAAAATCAAAATGAACCACACAATAAAACACAGAAAGGAAGCTCCATCAAATAAAACATACTTATAGTAAAAGATAAAATCTGAAACTAACATACAGAACAAAAATTAATCGCAGCGCCTCCTAAAAAACGAAATATCCAAAGGAAATAATCAATATCATCTTGACAGAGGTAAAAGACAAAATAATCATTATGCCTGGTGCTGGGGCCTCGCTTGGGTTTGACTTTGCCTAGATTCGCAGAGTCACCCGAACAATTCCGAGCGGGTACCCATGCCTTACTAACGAGCTTCCGCAAGCGTATCAACTACCCTAAGCTCCTTATAGTCTATAAGAGGCACCATCTTAATTGGCTCCTCTTTTGGATCTCTATATCTCTTACGTCCAAATTAGAAATGGTTCCCCAAACTAATACATTCTTAACGGAAAAGGGAGACAAAGCTATAAATTATTAAGGAATTAAAATATACCAAAATAGATAATAGTATACAAAATACACTAAAAAAAAGTTAGACCAAATAAAGATAATAAAAGTTATATAATTAGGGAAAGTAAAACAGTATATAAAACAAACACTAGGCCCCTAAAATGCATTATATGAAGGACTCCTAGGTTATAGTCTAAGGCTCACCACCTACTTCCTCCAAAACCAAAGCCTCTGGATACCAAATCTTGTCACACACAGAAACCCCGCCAAGGCAGAAACGCGAGGCGTAACGAGAATGGATATCATCACAACACAATGGTATCACCATAGAGAAAACTAAATGAACTAAACAGAACATAAGGGAAACAAAGTGTCATAAAAATACCCAAACAAACATAAAAGAAATTCGGCGTCTTGTATTGAAGTAAAAGGGGTTCACGTCAATACCAAGACATGCAATACAACCAAAACAAATCTAAACAGTTCAAACCAACAAACATTCAATATTCAATCAAACGGGAAATAAACTATGAAATAAACTCCGCATTGCAGTTAAATGGTCTCTCTAACCTTCCTTCTCTTATATCTTAAGATCCTATATAAATCTCACCTGAAAATGAAGCTTAAAAACGACAAACGACAAAGGTTGGTGAGAGGCATAGGTTTAAGAAACGAAAATCAAAGCTTATATACATAAATACTGGTATTAATGCAAACATGTGCAGGATAATTACTGTACTAACATACAAGGCAAACATGCAAATGTAACCATTATACTGCGCATGGAAACGGAACGTGTCCCTCGATCCAACAAGTATCAACACTTGGGTAGGAACATTACCCCCGATCCATTAAAACCATCACTTCACATGGGTAGAAACGTTACCCCTGATCCAATATCACAACAAATGGGTAGGAAAGTTACTCCCGATCCAAATACACATAAGCATTTAGTACGTAACATACAATAGCCAAGTAAAGTCCATACACTTTCAAAAATAAAGTACACAAAATCACATATAAATTAAGAATATTTCAAATCCATTTGCATCATTTCCATCCCAATTTAAAAGCGATGTGAAAAGAGGGACTATGAAACTCACCTGATGCTCAAGCAGCTTCCAAATATCTTACACAATAAAATATAAACGTGTTACACGCGACTAAGCCAATTGCTTAAGCCCATGTAACAATCAAATGATGAATGTATATGGTGTTAGTTATCCCCATGGGTCACCTCGACACCATGCCTAATTTTAACCACTTCATTTACTCATAATTCTAAATGATCCACATTTACCACGAAACGGCAGAAATTATGTCACTAGGTAAAAACTTATCTCGCTTCCAACACTTACCTATTGAACCAAATAAATTCTTACATAAATTACCTATGTTAACTTAGGTATTTACTAACTACCTAATTTTCCCCAAAGGCATACCACATGTACAAGTACCTCAAATAAATTCCTAATTCAAAGTAACGTGTAGATTCGGATCTGGGGGGAAAAAAAAACGCACACAGAAAATGAAATTAACCTTGCGAACCAAACTTAGGCAACTATTTAGAGGATAATTATTCACAAGAAGTTTAATAGATATTTTGAACTTGACTTCTGTATTTTGGCTAACCTTAATTCAAATTTTAAATAGGGGTTTTACCTCTCTAATTCTGACCTAAATCTGACCCATATTTACTATTTTTACAACGACCATTTGACTAACTTCCAAAACTAAAAATCATTCGAGGCCGGACTAATTTGAAAATTAAAACTCTCCTAAACTTATCGATTTGACCATAAGATTCCATTCAATTTCATGTTACTAATCAATGAGAAATCTTCCGATGAACACAACCCAAAAATCTAATCTGCCAACCCTAACTTGTAAATTAACAAGCATTAAACATAACCAAACACACCATCGCCGCTCTTATAATCATCCCAAATCAATTACTAATGTTGTTAAAAATAATAATTTAGAGAAATTATGAAACCCAAAATCCACCACTTCATTGTTAATGAAAAACAAAAGAAGATTGAATAAAAAAGGGTTTAAAAACATACCTAAAACCTTTGATTTGATAACACAAATCACCACCAAGCTTTTGCTACAAGAAAATATTTTTTTCTTCTTCCTTTTTGCTGAGTTTGGTTGAGCAAAACAAGAAAAAAAAACTAAGATATTGTAATTATGAATTTAGACTTGATAGAAAGGGTCTTAAAAACCTAACCAAAACACAAAAACCATCTGAGCATAAGAATTATGCCCTAATCAATACTAATTAGTTTTAATTCCATTAATATACAGAATTATATAAAACCCTAATTCACACCACATAATTTTTACATGAAAAAACTAATGAAGATTAGGAATCAAAAAGGGTTTTAAAAAACGACCTAAAACCTATTGATTTGATAACACAAAACCACCACCACAAGCTTTTGCCAAAAGAAAATATTTTTTCTTCTTCCTTTTTGCTGAGTTTGGTCAAGCAAAACAAGAAAAAAAACTAGAGTTTTGTATTTATAGACTTGATAAAAAGAGTTTAGATAATTACCTAATTAGAGTTATAATTGGAATAAAATTTGTTTTTGCCATTTCCCCCCTTTTTTTTACATAACCAAATCCCCACACATCATACAATATTTATTATTATTATTAATATTATTCTATTATTTATATTAATATATTATTATTTACTTATTAACCCTCAAAATTTTGATATTTTATAAAACCTTTATTTATTTATAAAACCTTTAACTTTAAAACTAATTTAAATGATTATGAAAATAATCCATTTCTAAATTTTATTTTTTCCTAATTTATTCATACTAAAATCTACTAACTAGATTCTAAACTTAAATCCTACACTTACCAATTCCTAATTCTTAATTACGTAAATACGTAATACGCACACAAAATAATACGTACATCCAATAAAATTATACCATCATTTTCATTGTCACTAAAATGTGAACAAAATAAAATGCCTATAACAACCATAAACTCAATCACAATGAGACGATCACGCTTCATGGATTGGTAGCTAACTCACATAAAATCACATAAACACATAATTATAATAACACATAATGATGTTCAAGTCAAAACTAACGGTTTGACTAACCTGCTCAAAACACAGTTGTCATAGTATCCCCTCCTTAGGGAAATCTCGTCCCGAGATTTAACTACTAGATTCACCAGTATCATCAACAAACAGTTGGGGATACCTAGCTTTCATAATAGTCCTCACGTTCCCACCCATATCTAAATTAGGGCCACGCTTATGAATCACATCTAAACTTTTTCACGATCGGAAACGACCACAGCATACAACTTTGCTTGCCCATGAACAATTGTACAAATGCAACATAACAACTCTAAGCCAATATAAACTATTCCAAACTTCATGACCAACGCCCTTCCTTCGATGAAACTCATCAAAAAACCTTAAGGTAGTGTAACACGGCATTCCACAACCTACCCCCGCAACTCATCAAACAAGAACTGTCTTGGAACTAAGTTATGAGTTGTTACAAAGCTCAACGTTTCTAAAGAATCGGCTCGACTTCGAGTTTATTCAAAATATAACATTAACCAAACCACCTCAGAACATTCAAGGGTGCACTAAAGTCTACCAGTAACCCTATGTACCCAACTTTAATTAGTACTTCCAACGATAGCTTGCTCAACGAGAAAATGTGGATACTTAGTTTTTATGAAATCCTCATGACCTCGCTTCGAGTTCCAATGGACTCAACTATCGGAATCCTACTACGCTTCAAACTTTTAACCTCACGATCGATAATCTCAACAGGTTCTTCAACAAAACGAAGAGTTTGTGTACCTTAATTCTTTCCAAAGGCACGTGCATATTTGCATCCATCCAATACTACTTTAAATTTGAAACACATCAAATATACTACTAAATTATTGAGACAATCTTAATCAATAGGTCATAGGACCGATCCCTTTAATGATCTCAAATGGTCCCACCTATCTTGGTGCTAACATTTCTTTCTTTCCAAAATGCACTACATCTTTCCAAGACGACACTTCCAACAACACTTTATCACCAACTTTCACTCTAAATGTTTACGCATATTGCCAACATAGCTCTTTTGACGATCTCTTGCCGCTTTGAGCTTCTCCTTGATCAAGACTACCTTGTCGATTGTCTCTTGTACCAACTCAGACCCAATCAAACTACTTTCGCTAATTTCAACCTACAGAACGGATGACCTACATTTCCTTCCATACAGTGCTTCTAACGGAGCACATCGAATACTCAAATGATAACTATTATTATAAGAAAATTCAGCTAACGGTAGGTGAACATCCCAATTGCCAACAAAATCTATCACACATGCCCTTAACATATCCTTCAAATTCTGAATCGTACGCTCACTTTGTCCATCCGTTTGAGGATGATAAGTTGTACCCATATCATATCGCGTCCCTAAAGCCTTTTGTAATGTTTGCCAGAAACGTGATGTAAAACGTCCATCTCGATCCGAAATAATTAGCATGGGAACTTCATGTCGAGCGACTATCTCATCGATATACAACTTTGCCAGTCTCTCAGTACTATAATCCTCCCGCATTGCCAAAAAATGAGCCGACTTAGTCAGCCTTCGACTATTACCCAAATCGTATCATACCCACTCTTCGTCTTAGGTAACTTGGTGATAAAATCCATAGTGATCTTATCCCAATTGCATTCGGGTATCTCGAGTTGTTGCAATAAACCCAAAGGCCTTTGATGCTCAGCCTTCACCTTAGAACAAGTTAAGCATTTGCACATACGTAGCAATATCCTTCTTCATACATGTCCACCATACATATCTTTAAGGTCATAGTACGTCTTATCCGTTCTCTAATGTACCAAATACCTCGATGCATGAGCCTCGTCCATAATTAATGTCCTTACATCATCTATTAATGGAACCCATAATAAATACATATCTCTACCTTCCTTCCTTTCCATTAGTTGGTCCAGGCCACGCAATATTTCTGCTGTCACGTTCTCTACCTTGTCTCTTTGCATAGTACACAACCAAATCCTTGATTTTTGATGCGTACGTAGTAAACTACAAACTCTTGCGGATCCATCAAGCAAAGACAAGATTGGTGCATTACACAAATTGCCCTATCAACGGTCTAAAGACTTCCTCCCCCTGTTTCCTTTGCCCACGTACCCTACTCTTAATTCCCTTCAGTAGTTCGAGAAAGTTAGGGTTTTAGGGCAATATTAATAAAATTTACGATAAAACGTTGGTAGTAACCTGCCTACACCCAAGAAAGACTCGTATCGCCATGAAGGGCCATCATTTTGGTCTTTTTAATTCTTCATTGCTTCTATCTTACTAAAGTCTATGTGAATATCATTACTGTTAACCACGTGTCTGAGAAAACTCAATTCTTGTAGCCAGAATTCATACATGGAAAACTAGGCAAACAACTTTTCCTTCTTCAGCAGCTCCAAAACCAACTTCAAATAAACCTCGTAATCCTCCTTAGACTTTGAGTAGATCAAGATATCATCGATAAAAACAATGTGAACAACCTTTACGGATTGTGCACACGCCGGATTCATCAAGTCCTTGAAAACCGCTAGTGCCTTGGTTAACCCCAAAAGCATAATCGTTAAACTCAAATGTGTCCATAATACCGCGTCCTAAGGGCAGTATTTTGAAATATCTTCTTCATGCACTCCTCACAACGGACGATAAACATATCGAAGATCTAACCTAGAGAACCCGCTTTAACGCGAACCTTTTATAACTGGGGCGAACAAGTCGTTCTATCCTATGAAGATTCTTGTGGTCCCACTAGACCAACTCTTGATAGTCTATTCACATTTGAAATGAACCGACCATCTTCCTTGACAACTACAGGGGTGCTTCCCCACAGAGAGTGACTTGATCCGATAAAAACGGTATATCAAACGAATCCTAAGGTTAACAATTATCAAATAGGGTATGTTATCCTTAAAATATGGTGACATAGTCCGAATACATTCAGTTATATAATATGCATGACACATAGGACTAATAATGACAGTCTATGATAGTTGTGTCACTTAGGAACTATAAATACCCCCTCCATACCTTCCATGGAGGGGTGAGAGCCGACTCTTTTTGTAAAAGTGTGTGTGTGTGTTTTTCCTCTCATAGAACCCACACTCTTCCCATTTCATCTCATTTCTCTCTAAATAATGATGGATACTTTTCTTTTTTCCATTTTAACCAAGCCTCCGGATCACTTGTTCTAAAGGGAGAATCTTATACCAAACAGGGTAACAAACGAATATCGAGGATCAAAGGCTAGAAAACCAATCTAAGGATTTCACATAGGAAATATATGCCGATCAAATGTCATAAGAATCCTTAAAAGAAGGGATAGAATATTTGTACCGATAGAAAACACAAACGAAAGAATCAACAAGCGTACCACAACAAAATAAACACATAACGAACAACAATACGTATCAAGATTGATAAATGAAAAGATAGGATTCTTATACCAATAACCGACTTTACTCGAAAGAACCAACTAAATAATGTTTTTATAAAAATCAATTTATAATAATAAAGAAAGTCGTTTTAATTATAAAAAATCATTTTTAAAAAAAAATCGTCTTAAATATAATCTTTATAAAATTCATTTTAAATCCATGGTTGTCCATAAATCCAGGAGACAATTACTTATTAACAGTTTGTCGCATCTTAACCCATAAAAATTTACGTTTAAACATCCTTTTTATAATTAAAAAATTTATCAAAAACAACATAAAAAATTATATAACATATCTTATACATAAATATTATAAAAAAAATAGTTTGTCCGTCAACCAATGTAATCATAATGTTTCAAAAATCTAATGTAAACATTATTTACCTACAAAATAAAAAAAAAGAGAGGACCATTTCCATAAAAGTGTTTTATTCAAAAAATCATTCAAAATAGTTTTTCCCTCTCCCCCCAAACCACCATCAAGATATACGTACAACAATTTTTCATAATTCGACATTAATATAAAAAATATGTTACACAAACGAGAACATCGTAATTACCGAAAAGATGATTGAAAAATACCGTAAAGAGACTTTCTAACAAAATTTATATTGTTTGAAAAAGCGAATAAAGTACCATATTGTACCCTATAGTCAGAATAACAGTAAAGCGAACATGCTCAAGAGAATTTCATACAAAGACATTACGAACCAAAATAAGAACTTAAAGACTAATCCGTACTTGAGATCAAAAGAAAAAAAAACCATAGAAAAACGTCGGTACTACTAACATTTCGTAACTGTTTAATAAACCAAAGGATATATATAAGAACGGAGAAATGATTGCACTAAATGTTTAGGGAGCAATTAGTGCCTTAAAAGAAAATTTGATACTCCATACAAGTATCAAATACAACCAAAACTAAAGGAACGAACCAACATCCAAAGAACTAGACTGAACAACCAATATTCATCAAGACCGCCGAATAGAAAAGTTAAGATCATCCATACTGTCATGTGTACAAAACAAAGGATGCTAACATGAGAGTTATATATCTCGAGCGAATAATTCGAGCAGACAACAAACTCAAATAATTGTAATAGATAGCATTAACGGGTATCCAGGGTTAGTGATCCCAACCGATAGATAGAAGGGGAAACTTACTAACTTCACAAACTATTAAAAACACAACCCGCACATAATAAAAAAATCTTACACAAACCACTAACAACAAACAACACCGACTCAAACGCAATCAGAAGGTCACAAGACCTACGAAGTGGAATGCCTTTAATAATTTATAGGTTGGCCACCATAATTAATAAATTGCTAATCCTTTCACACAATACTTACTTCCCAAGACTACACCTCTCAATGAATAACGTACAAATAAGCACATATACCACATCACATTCGAAACCCACCCAATATAAACACAAAAAGAATGCACCATCAAAGAAATATTTACTTATATAAAGAGAAAATCGTGAAACGACATAAACGACCGAAAGTCACTCGCTGTGCTGGCCTCCAAAATACAAAATATCAAAAAGAGAATAATCAATAGCATCAATGCGAGGATAAAATACGGAATAAACTTATGATGGGCCTTTCGCTTTATGAGGTTTTGGACTTTGCCTTCGTAAGAGTCACCCCGACACCGCGGTCCAGCCTGCTAAACTAGTATTCCGACAAGAGATCTGAGTCTTCCTCCCTTCCACTGATCTTCTACCTAACCTTCCTCATTTTCTTCTTTGAGAGACTTCCTGCCACAACTTGGCCTCCTCTTTTGGAATCATAAGCTATCTAGTACTCTAGGTCAAAAATAACACTCAAACAAAAGCAAAAATACAAAAATGCCCTAAATAGCAAGAACACGATAGATTCTATTACGGTTAGAGAGAGACATGACTAAAATAATAAGGAAGAGTATATACTATTAGATCCCAATAATGAAAAAGTATATATATATATATATATATATATATATATATATATATATATATATATATATATATATATATATATAAAATATATAGATAGTAGACAAAAATAGCCAAATAAAATTAGACAAAATAAGATACAAAACTTTATAAATTAAAGGAAAAGCATAATAGTTATAATACTAAACACTTAAGCCCTAGAATGCGTCTATATAAAGGACTCCTAGGTTATAGTCTAGGTCAAACCACCTACTTCTCTATAACTAATTGGCTCTGATACCAATCTGTCACACCCCGCCAAAGGTAGGAAAACACGAGGCGTAACATCATGGATATCATCACAACACAATGGTTGTCAACAATATAAGAATCACTATATGCATAAATAAATATAAAAGACACGATGTGTCATGACAATACCGAAAACAAAAGAACGGCATCTTGTATTAATGAAAAAGGGGTCTCATCAATACAAAGACAATGTATCACAACCCTATCAAACCTAATAACATTCAAGAATTCATGCAAACAATTATGAAATAAAATCAAATGAGAACTTCCAATGCCAATCTCAAACAGTCCTCGATCTAGCCACTTTTTTTTTAACTTCAACACCTTTATAACGCTCACAATTGAAAAATGATCTTAAAACTCAACGCTTTTGGGTTGTTGAGAGTCATAGGTTTTAGAACACCACTACAAGATTATAAATCAATTTACAGGGTGAATATAAAAAAAATAAAACATGGCTACAAATAACTGGCTATTATATCCTCTAGCATCATGCAAACCAACAATCACCATTTGGGATTGGAACTGCCCCCCAATCCAAACCACCTAATATAGTCATGGATAGAATGATATCCCCAATCCCAGACCCTTGGTACCTGTATCCTCACAGTTCATATACCCACACAAGTAGGCAAAACCTCTTACCCACAAAGTAGGCGAAGACCAATGCAACATCATACAACATGCAACACATAACATATAATAGCTACTTAAAAGTCCATAAGTAACTTAAACCACATAATCAACATCAACAAAACATTTCAAAACAATATTTTGCCTCATTTTTCCATCCCAAGAAAAACATAGTAAAATAGACCAAGAACTCACTTGATGCCACTACTTGACAAAATCTTGCACACAATCTAAACTACAACAAAACACAAGTTACACTCGGTTAGACTAAATTCCCAAGCCCAATTATCAATCATATGATGGACTTCATAAACCCTTACACGAAGTTTATAATCTTTATATAACAACTCCCCAAAACATTTCAAACTCTATATAACCTTAACCGATAACAACTAACTTTTAGTTTTTGGGCAGAATTTATATCACTTCATGATCACAAATAAAATACTAAAACACTAAAATGATGTATGACCTTACACCCCATAGCTTCCCAATGAGTTTGTGATCTACTATATTTTTCGTAGAAAAAAGAATACTAAGTGGAACTATTTTATAAAAAATCATCTTTACAAAGTACTCAGATTTGGATCTGAACGCACACCAAAAAGTTTGGCGTCCTTAAAAATACTTAGAAAATGTTTTATCGCTAGCCTTTCGAACTGGAGTTAATAGACACCTAAAATATGACTCATGATTTTTGGCTAACCTTAATTTGAACTTTACGTAGGGGTTTTACTCCCCTAAATCAGACACAAATCAGACCCGAATTTACTGTTTTAACAACTTTCCTTGCGAAAATTATTTGACTAACTTCCTACCTCAAAACCTTTCGAGGCCGGACTTTTTGGAAACTAGACTCTCTGAACTTATCAATAGACATAAGATTCATCAAAAATCTCGTTACCAATCATGAGATAACATTCGAACAAGATGACTCAAAATTCTGCTCAACCCTAAATTCAATTCTTATCGCGTTCTAACTTCTAACCGAATACATCAATATAATCCTAATTAAACCCTAAACACTTCTAATTAAGTTTAACATCATTAATTTACAAATTTTATGAAACCCTAATTTATCCATCACTTTATTGTTACATGAATTAAAAAGAAAATTAAAACAATTAAAGTTTATGAACATACCTAAAACCTTTGATTAATTAACATAACCACCATTTGGATCTTGAATACAAAAAAAAGTCTTTTTTTTTTCCTCCCGCTCCTAGGTTTCAACCAGATATTAAAAAGAATAGGAGGAGAGATCATTTGTATTTAATAGGGCTACATAAAATTGCCTAAGCCCTATCTAACCTTAATTTGTTTTCCTAATAAAAACTCATTTTTTTTCAAACCGATCGTGATCAATACACCCCCTATATATATTTTTTATTTTTTATTTATTTATTATTATTTACACAAAAACCCTTTAATTTTGTTATTTTTATAAAAACCTTTATTTATTTAGACATCCTTCCAAATAAAACTAGTTTTAAATACCTAAAGAAAATAAATTCATTTCATACTTTAATTCTCTAACTTAATAATACTAAAATCTACTAACTAAATTTCTAAACTAAATTTTCTATTCTCACGAATTTCATTATCTAAATACGTATACATATACATATAAATACGTACACACGTAAAATTTTACCATCATTTTTATTGTCACCAAATGTGAACAAAATGAAATACCCACATTAACTATAAATTAAATGAAAATGGGACGATCACGCTCACAAATTGATAACCAACTCACATAAAATCACATAAACCACAATAATAATTATAAACACATAATGAAAACTCAAATCAATACTAAACGATTGACTAACCTGCTCAAGCACAGTTGACACAGGTAGGATCTTCTCTAGAGAAGCAATAAATATACTTATGTTTTTCATTATAAAAAAGTTTCTTTGTGTGTGCAACCATTTAATTTGCTAAACAGATCCATTATGTGATGATACATGTGTATATCACGTTGCCTTGGAATGCAGTTTACAGTCACATCCTAACATGGTGCACATTCTTGCCTAGCAGATATTAACATTTATACTATACTTGAACATTACTTAACCCTCTATGTCTATCATGTAGGTTATTCTTGGTGAAGAAGTTGCGTCCAAATTAACCGTCTTCTACATAACAAAACAAATCTGTGATGCCGTCCAAGAAAGGACAGAAAAAGGTATATGATGGAACTAATTCTGCAATTCTATTATTGTCAACACGACTATGATAAAGATGATTTTGAAATTTTGATTATCGAGACATAAAAGATAAGAAAACTCCAAATTTACGTGTTAACTACGTAAGTGTCTAAATAATTATCTTTACATCCTACTATGTATGATGGTACTAGTTCGGATACCCAGGCCAAACAGATCTCGAAGGTATTATCAGCATGCAACCTATCTGTGTAATATATATTTATGTCTCGAGTCTACATTTTTAGCATTACTATTTTATTTTGTGAATAAAATCTTAAGTTGTTTGATCATGAGAGTAAATTGCAGCCAAGCGCGGTTGTTTTAGTCTCTTGGATAGAAAACCACAGTTAGCGTTTAGTATAATGATAATGCTGCCTTTTCAATTTTATTTTTGTTATATTTTGGCAGGGATCCAAGCCCTCTTCTCTACTAAGATAGCCTTTTAAAGAAATTGTAAGACTATGGTGAGCAGAAAGGTACACCCTTTGAGTTTACTTTTTTTCACAATAGGTATAATTAGCTAATCTCTTCAATTTTGTTTTAACTCTTTTACTTGCTCATCATGCATAGATTGCTTAATCGTGATGACACTAAAGAAGAAAATATTGCTATGGATGAGAAGATGGATTTTTGAAACTATTTAAGGTTGTCTATGTTCCCATTATTAATTGATATTGTTGGCAACTGAAATACTTGAGTACTAATATATATTGCAATTTTGTTATCGATTTTGTTTTGTGATCATTAGGTGGTGAACTTTGAGTACATTGATGAGGCACTTGAAATCTGAGATATTAGCATAAATGATTCAAGACAATTTTGGTTGCCTAATATCTCATATATTTATAACCTGCCACCAGGTACTACATATATTAGATATTAGATCAGGTGGGTCAGTTTTTTTTAACAAAATTATGCTACATGAAAAACTAAGTCAGATAGTCTCAAGCTTAACTTGATTATTTTGTTAGCCATTTCCGCAGGCTATGATTACATACTGAGCCTGAATATCATATACTATAACTACGACAGTATGGTACCTCTATTACACAATGACACACTAGGTGGTCCCACTTGGAATGATCTGGTTCCTCGCTCAAAAAACATGTACACATTATTGGCCCTCTAAAATATGATTAGTATAATCAATAAATCTCACATATTCACATTATTAAGATCATTGCTGAATACATTTGGTAAATTCTCTTCCTTCTGAATTTAAGCAGAAAAATTGATTTTATATTCATGTGTGTATGCATATTTTAATTGTTTTACATCTTATTGACAAATCTTATATAACTTTTATCAGCTGCTTCCAGGTCAGCACAACCAACGGGAAGCACCTTTGCGAAAAAGGGAACCTAAAACCATTACTCAACAGGTATTTCTAATGGGGTGGATTTGCTGTAATTTCATTTTCAATAGTTGCAAGTTAGATTCTAATTATGACACTTATTGTACCAGTAATATATAAATATCTTCTAAAACATTATAGAGAATATACAGATTAGAAAGTAACTTGTTTGTCACTGATGGTTGGACCCCGTACATTTTATCATATACCTCAGCATTTATATAGCTCTTGACGACACATAATTAGAGTGGAAGTCGTACTCATGGTAATCGTATTTCAGAACATGTTTATATCGCTATAGATAATCTTCTTTGTATCTGCAACAGTGTAGCGTTTTCACACCATATGATGTTTATTGGACATTCTGAAAAGAGTGGAATATTTTATAAAATGGTAAAAAAGGAAAGCTTGATTGATTCATACAATGAGGGGTATCTTCCTTCCGCTAGAGCAAGCATCCAGAACCACCTATGTTTTTTTATTATAACAACTTCTAAATGCTGGTGTGTAACTTTGAGCTTAACATAAGATAACCAATAACAATATTTACAGATACTTTTTCAATGTTCTAAAAAATATGCCATCCTAATAGCGTTTCTAATTGTGGACTTCTTATCTTTTTTTTTCTTATATAAATATTATTTTGATGATAGATCTGTGAAATTGTATGCTTGCTGATGAATATGCTTATGTATATAGGTGATGTGAACAAC
Organism: Tanacetum coccineum; assembly: GCA_026074375.1. NCBI lineage: Eukaryota > Viridiplantae > Streptophyta > Magnoliopsida > Asterales > Asteraceae > Tanacetum > Tanacetum coccineum. The sequence continues at coordinate 25,322 of BQNB010040563.1, forward strand.
ATTAGTATTGGATCTGGCACAAACATTCAGGACCACTCACTTGTGCATGTTGCAAAATCTAATCTACCTGGAAAAGTGCATCCCACAATGATTGGCGATAATTTTGACTGTCTGTAGTAAAGTGCGACGAACCTTGAGCTTTAAAATATTCGTAATAAAGCAATGCGCAATGAGGTTATAATTTCTTATTATACATAAAGTGATTTGATTGAAATATGCGGACAAAGTGCTAATTTACATGGATACACTGATTTGAAAGTAGAAGCATTTGCCGTATGAAAGCTACACTTCCTTGATGAGGTAGTTTCAGAGAAAGCCCTGCCATGGTTGTCTGCCTGATCTCTACTGTAAGAAGTGCTTCGCCATTGAACAACTCTGAACTGTATTTAGACCAATGAGATCTGTTCTGAGCTCTTCATCTGATTTAAGTCCCAATTTTTAAAGTTTGCTGATATAGTATTTAGAGGTATTTTAGCATAAATATGTATTAGGTAGTAATAACAAGTTCAATAAGCAATCTAAGAACTAAATATTTCATCCTAAATCATACGGAGTAATTAGTTTGCTACATGCTTGCATCCAAAGGTAATGAGCAGTTCACCATATACCACAACAAAGAATACTATTGAGTCATAGCTCATTGAACTTGAAATTTCATCCTAAATCTAGCTACTTATTATTAGCAATAAAACTTGTACACAAACATAAACTGTATGCTAGCTATTAATATTTATGAAGCAATATATTTTATAACTAATTACTATTATGGACTAAATGTGGATATTTTTTATCAGGTTATCGCAATTGCATACCTTGCTTTGTGCTACAATAATATGGAAGTTTTTAGATGCGGGGTGAAAACCAGAGTTGGTAAATTTTTGGCGTTGAAGCTCAAAACTATACACTTAACTTGGTCATTATAATATCTACAATCTATGAATAAGTTATTCTTAAATTTTCCAATGAGACTTAAATTTCAGGTCTTAAAAAAAGAAAAGCGTTCAATGATTGATCGAACTAAAACAATGGAAGACGTATAATGGAAGCTATCTATATAGTTTTCTTTCCATTCGCTCATCCTTTCAGTCAAGGTAATCATTTTACCCACCTGCTCAGATTTGTCAACTAAGGAGGAATAATAGGACTTAAAGTTGAGGTTTTTATTGACATAAACAATAATAGCTCATTATTCATAACAAGATTGTCTTATTAACATATAGAATAGGTGTTTACATTTGTGTTAATTAGTTTGTATCTTTATTATTTGCATGTTTGCTAAAAGTGCTCATTAGGAAACGTAAGATTAGTACATTACAGGATAACATACTTTTTATTCACATGTTATTTTTGTAAGATTGGGAACCCCACAATCCTATGCAATAGATTCCAGAATGCAAATATTTGTCAAAACAAGTAGAAGTCCATAATAGTTAGTAAGAGGTATATGCATGTGGGACCATGTATCCAAGTTATAAAACTCAAGTTGTATATACTGACACATTTGACCTATTTTTGGTTATCAAACTAAATGGCGAGCCCGAGTTCAGGGGATATGGAAAATGACAGTGTGAGTTGTGTGGCTGAATCAGTTCCTACCAGAAGTTTATTAGTGGAAAACTCATCGGTTCATGTGAACTTACAAATTCAAAAGGATTAAATGAGTGAAACGAGGGTACGATAATCCAGTTATTGACCGTATTGATGATGACATTATTTTTTTAATGTGATTTTATCGAGCATTTTACTCCATTGATTATAAAGATTTTGTTAAGTATATAATATTTCTCTCCACAATAAAGTATATGGACTTTTCTTACGGTTATTAAGGGCATGACCTTATTTACATTTTATATTTTTTATTTGATGCAACATAGCCCAATTTGTTATAAACTTAATGTTCCTTTGTTTTAGATTACTGCGGTCAACATTATCCCATGTGGATTTTATCAAGTGTACATAAGCTTTAACATTTATCTAAGGGATTTTTTAAGTTTTATGCTAAGTTATGACATCATTGTTTACAAGCACCGATTGTCTATTCTATAACATGAATTTATATACAATTTTTAAAAACTAATATTTACTAAAACAAAAAAATGTAAACAATAATTACAAGGCATGTCCGCCCATCGAAAGGGTATGACTTGTGATAATTGTTTTCTTTTTTATTTTTGGTTCAATAAATAATTTGATAAATAATTGATTTACCTTCGCTTAAATTTTAGAAAAACACATTCATAAAATAAGCCCGCCCAATAAACAAATTTAAAAATCAATGTTTCAATAATAAACAAAATTAAAAAAAATCACAAGTCATACCCGCCCATTGGGCGGGTTTTGCAACTATTGTATATATATATATATACTAGTAACATAACCCGCCAGACGGGCGGTATCGTTCAATAAACCTTTGTTGAGACACTGTTTGGTCAGTTAAGTTCTAATGTTCGTGTTGTGTGTAAAACATAGAATCTTCGTTTCCTCTTTTATGTTCTGTATTCATGAACAGTTACATATATAATGTCCTGTTATAATCGTCTTTGTTAAAAGCAAACCAACCTTTCACGAAGCTATTTTTCTACGTTAAACGTCGCAACCGAATCACCAGCTTTACGCTTTAACATCCACTACCTAAACCTAAGGCTACTTTATGAACACATATCACACATCTTCAAAATTTGACCTAATAAACATCGTCAATTAATAGATCTTTTAACACCTAAATCTAAGCACAATTAACAGACCTTCTTCTTTAAGATAAACTTTACAACATCCGTATCGTCCACATACTTCAACGATGCCACTTCCAAAACATAAACCTAACTTACAACCACACATCTCATCTAACTCACTACCAATTCAAATTCATTCAAAATCAGGTCACTACCATTGCAAAAACCTTGAATATAACCTAACTCTAAGCCGAGTATACAATCATTCTTCTCCGGAATTAAAGCATGTAAAACCCAAATCTAATAATTCAAACTAATTCAAAATCACACGATTGCAATCAGTTAAAAAACCTCAAACGGAACCTAAAACTAATCACAGTAAAACCTCAAATTGTAAGCCGATTACATATTCATTCTTCTCCGAAACTGAGCATCGGCAATAAAACCTAAATCTAAGAATTCAAACTAATTCAAAATCACATCATTGCAATCACCTACAAAAACCAATAATAAAACATAAAACTAATCACAATAAAACCTAAATCTACTCGTATTAAATCCTTCTATACGCAACATCAAAATCACATTATTCCAATCATCTACAAAAACCTCAAATAAAACCTAAACCTTATCACAATATAACCTAAAACCTAAATCTACACGTATAGTCTCATATGAAGTAATATATATATATATATATATAAATATTAAAATATAGTAAGTATATATGTATATTATATAAATATATGTAATGTAATATATATATGTATGTATATAAAATATGTATGTATATATATATATAATTCATATGGTTATATATATATTATTATACTATACGATATATATATAGTATATATGTACATATATAAAATACATAGATATTATATAAATATAATAATAAATTTGTATATATAATAAATAGATGTAATATATATATATATATATACATAATATATATATATACATACATATATACTATAAACATACCTAATATAAAAATACATACAAGAATATTATATATATACATATATACATAAATATATATAAATCAGATATATATATTTATACAATATATTTATATACAGATAATATATCAGAATATACAGATAATATATAATACATATATATTAGTATATATACCATATATATATATATATACATACATATATATATAACATACATATAATATATATATATATATATAAAATATTAACATCAAATGACCTATACATGTAGACTTTAGGTTTTAGTTATATGTAATAAAGTTTTTAGGTTTTATTCTAGGTTTGTGTAAATGATTGGAATAATGTGATTTAGATTTGCGTAGAAGGATTTTAAACAGTAGATTTAGGTTTTATTGTGATTATTTTTATGTTTTATTTGAGGTTTTGTAGGTGAATACAATGATGTGATTTTGAATTAGTTTGAATTCCTAGATTTAGGTTTTATTGCCGATGCTCAGTTTCGGAGAAGAATAATATGTAATCGGCTTACAATTTGAGGTTTTACTGTGATTAGTTTTAGGTTTCGTTTGAGGTTTTTTAACTGATTGCAATCGTGTGATTTTGAATTAGTTTGAATTATTAGATTTGGGTTTTACATTCTTCAATTCCGGAGAAGAATGATTGTATACTCGGCTTAGAGTTAGGTTATATTCGAGGTTTTTGCAATGGTAGTGACCTGATTTTGAATGAATTTGAATTAATAGTGAGTTAGATGAGATGTGTGGTTGTAAGTTAGGTTTATGTTTTGGAAGTGGCATCGTTGAAGTATGTGGATGGTACGGATGTTGTAAAGTTTATCTTAGAGAAGAAGGTCTGTTAGCTGTGCTTAGATTTAGGTGTTAAAAAGATCTATTAATTGACGATGTTTATTAGGTTAAATTTTGAAGATGTGTGATATGTGTTCATAAAGTAGGTTTAGGTTTAGGTAGTTGATGTTAAAGGGTAAAGTTGGTGATTAGGTTGCGACGTGTAACGTAAAAAATAGGTTCGTCAAAGGTTGGTTTGCTTTTAACAAAGACGGTATTCTCATACGAATAGCTATATGACCCACAGTCAAGAATCAAACGAAAAAGTGGAATAAAAATTCTATGTTTACACAAGCAAGACAACCATTTGAACTGAACGACAAACATTGTCTCAAAAAAAGTTTTATGAACCGAACCTGCCGGTCGGGCGGGTTATGTCACTAGTATATATATATATATACAATAGTTGCAAAACCCGCCCAATGGGCGGGAATGAACTTGTGATTTTTTAATTTGTTTATATTGAAAACCTTGCTTTTAATTTGTTTATTGGGCGGGCTTATTTTATGAATGTGTTTTTCTAAAATTTAAGCGAAGGTAAATCAATTATTTATCAAATTATTTATTGAACCAAAAATAAAAAAGAAAACAATTATCACAAGTCATACCCTTTCGATGGGCGGACATGCCTTGTAATTATTGGTTTACATTTTTTGTTTAGTAAACATATAGTTTGTTTTTTAAAAATTGTAGTATAAATTCATGTTATAGAATAACAATCGGTCGCTTTGTAACAATGATGTCATAACTTGGCATAAAAGTTAAAAGATTCCTTAGATAAATGTTAAAGCTTATGTACACTTGATAAAATCCACATGAGATAATGTTAACCGCCGTAATCTAAAACAAAGGAACATTAAGTTATAACAAATTAGGTCTATGTTGCATCAAAATAAATAACATGTTAAAATGTAAACAAGGTCATGTCCTTAATAACCATAAAAAAAGTCCATATACTTTATTGTGGAGAAAAATATTAAATACTTAACGAAATCTTTATAATCAATGGAGTAAACTGCTCGATAAAATCATGTTACAAAAAATTTAATGTCATCATCAATACGGCCAATAACTGGATTACCGTCCCCTCGTTTCACTCATTTAATCCTTTTGAATTTGTAAGTTCATATACAGCACTGAATTTTCCACTAATAAACTTCTGGTAGGAACCGATTCAGCCACATGACTCACACTGTCATTTTCCATATCCCCAACCCGGGCTAGCCATTCAGTTTGATAACTAAAAATAGGTCAATGTGTAAGTAATATACAACTTGAGTTTTATAACTTGGATCCATGGTCCCACATGCATATACCTCCTACTAACTATTATGGACTTCTACTTGTTTTGAAAAATATTTGCATTCTGGAATCTATTGCATAGGATTGTGGGGTTCCCAATCTTATAAAAATAACATGTGGATAAAAAGTATGTTATCCTGTAATGTACTAATCTTACGTTTCCTAATGAGCACTTTTAGCAAACATGCAAATAATAAAGATACGAACTAATTAAACACAAGTAAACACCAATTTATATGGTTAAGCCAATCTTGTTATGAATATGATCTATTATGTTTATGTCAAAAACTCAACATAAAGTCCTATTAGATTCCCTCCTTAGTTGACAATCTGAGCAGGAAAATGATTACCTTGGACTAAAGGATTGAAGAAAACTAATAGAAAGCTCCATATACGTCTTCCATTGTTTTAGTTCGATCAATCATTTACGCTCTAAGACCTGAAATTTAAGTCTCATTGGAAAATTTAAGAATAACTATTCTTACGATTGTAGAATATAATGACCAAGTTAATGTATAGTTTTTAGCTTTAACGCCAAAAATTTACCAACTCTGGTTTTCACCCCGCATCTAAAAACTTCCATATTATTGTAGCACAAGCTAGTTTATGCAATTCGACAACCTAATGAAAAATATCCACATTTTAGATCATAATAGATAATAAGAAAAATATATAGCTTCATAACTATTAATAGCTAGCATCCAGTTTATGTTGTGTACCTGTTGTATTGCTAAAAAACTAAAGTAGCTAGATTTAGGATGAAATATTAAGTTCAATGAGCCGTGACTCAATAGTATTCTTTTATGTGTATATGGTGAACTGCTCATTACCTTTGGATGCAAGCATGTAGCAAACTAATTACTCCGTATGATTTAGGATGAAATATTTAGTTCTTAAATTACTTATTGAACTGATTATTACTACCTAATGCATATTTAGCTAAAATACCTCTAAATACTATATCAGCAAACTTTAAAAATTGGGGCTTAAATCAGATGAAGAGCTCAGAACATATCTCATTGGTCTAAATATAGTTCAGAATTGTTTAATGGTGAAGCACTTCTTATAGTAAAGAAACAGCAGCAACCATGGCATGCTTCTCTACAACTACCTCCATCAAGAAGTGTAGCTTTCATACCGACAAATGCTTCATCTTCAACAGTGTATCCATGTAAAATAGCACTATGACCTGCATATTTCAATCCAAATCACTTTATGTAAATAAGAAATGTATAACCTCATTACGCCATGCTTTATACGAATGATTTTAAAGCAAGGTCGTCGTACATTACTCACCGACAGTCACATTATCGCCAATCATTGTGGGATGCACTTTTCCAGGTAGATTAGATTTTGCAACATGCACAAGTGAGTGGTTCTGAATGTTTGTGCCAGATCCAATACTAATGTTGTTCACATCACCTATATACATAAGCATATTCATCAACAAGCATACAATTTCACAGATCTATCATCAAAATAATATTTATATAAGAAAACAAAAAGATAAGAAGTCCACAATTAGAAACGCTATTGGGATTGGCATATTATTTAAACATTAAAAAGTATATGTAAAATATTGTTATTGTTTTTCCTTATTTTAAGCTCAAAGCAACACACCAGCATTAAGAGTTGTTATAATAAAAAGAAACATAGGTGGTTTGCATGCGTGCCTTAGGAAATATGAATACCCCTCATTGTCTGAATCAATTCAAGCTTGCTTTTTTACCAATTTAATCAAATAGTTCACTCTGTTTCAGATGTCCATAAACAATCATATGGTGTGTAACGCAACACTAAATGCAGATACAAAGACAATATTATCTAAAGCAATAAACAATGTCCTTGCAATACGATTACCATGAACGACTTCCACTAATTTATTGTCGACAGAAAGCATATAACAACTGCTGAAGGTATTAAGTTAAATGTACGGGTCCAACCATACAGAGACAAACAAGTTAACTTTCAAAGCTGTATATGCTCTATAATGTTTTTTTAGAAATATTATATATTACTAGGTTACAATAAAGAGTCTAATTAGTAAATCAAACTTGCAACTATTTGAAAATGAAATTACAAAAACCAAAATTCCACCCATATAGAAATACCTGTTGAGTAAGTTTTAGGTACCGATTTTTTGCAAAGTGCTTCTCGTTTGTTTGTGCTGACCTGGAAGCAGCTGATAAAAGTTATATAAGATTTGTCAATAAGATGTATAACAATTAAAATATGCATACACATGTGAATATAAAATCATTTTTTCTGCTTAAATTCAGAAGAGAGAATTTACCAAATGTATTCAACAATGATCTTAATAATGTGAACTGTGAGATTTTATGCATTATACTAATCCATATTTTAGAGGGCCAATAATGTGTACCATGTTTATTGAGCGAGGAACCCAGATCATTCCAAGTGGACCACCTCGTGTGTCATTCGTGTACATAGAGCTGTACCATACTGTCGTGTTATAGTTATTGATATTCAGGCTCAAGAAATCATAGCTGCTGAAAATGTTCAAACAAAAAATCAAGTAAGCTTAGACTATCGACTAGTTCATGTAGCCAAATTATGTTAAAAACGACCCACCTGCTAATATCTCATATATTTAGTACCTGGTGGCAGGTAATAAATATATGAGATATTAGCAACCAAAATTGTCTTGAAACATTATGCTAATATCTCAGATTTCAAGTACCTCATCAATGTACTCAAAGTTCACCACCTAATGATCACATAACAAAATCAATAACAAAATTGCAATATATATTAGTAATCAAGTAATATATCTGTTTGCCACAATATTCAATTAATAATGGGAACAAAGACAACCTTAAATAGTTTCAAAAATCCATCTTCTGCTTCATCCATAGCAATATTTTCTTCTTTAGTGTCATCACGATTAAGCAATCTATGCAAGCATGAGCAAGTAAAAGCGTTAAAACAAAAATGAAGAGATTATTAATTATACCTATTGTGAAAAAATGACTCAAATGGTGTACCTTTCTGCTCCACCCATAGTCTCTACCAATCTTTTAAAAAGCTTCATAGGGAGAGAATAGGGCTTGAGAATCCCGCAAAAATATAACAAAATCAACATTGAAAAGGCAGCCATTATCAATCATACAACCCTAACCTGTGGTATTTCTCCCAGAGACTAAAACCAAACCGCTCTTTGGCATGCAATATTACTCTCAAGCTCAAACAACATTATAGATTTATTCACAAAAACATTAGTAATGCTAAAAATGTAGACTCCGAGACATAAATATATATTACACAAATAGGTATGCTGATAATACCTCGAGATCTGTTTGCCTTGGTCCGAACAGTAACATCATAACATAATAGGTAAAGATAAAAATTTAGACCCATTTACTTGTTAACACGTAAATTTGGAGTTTTCTTATCTTTTATGTCTCGATAATCAAAATTTCAAAATCATCTTTATCATAGTCGCGTTGACAATAACAGAATTGCAGAATTAGTTCCATCATATACCTTTTTCTGTCCTATCTTGACGGCATCACAGACTAGGTTTTTGTTAGTCCAAGACATGTTTTATATGACACAACTTCTTCCCAGAATAACCAATGATAGACATAGAGGGTTAAGTAATGTTCAAGTATAGTATAAATGTTAATATCTGCTAGGCAAGAATGTGCACCATGTTAGGATGTGACTGTAAACTGCATTCCAAGGCAACGTGATATACACATGTATCATCACATAATGGATCTGTTTAGCAAATTAAATGGTTGAAACACACAAGAAACTTATTTATAATGAAAACCATAAGTATATATATGCATTCAAGAGAAGCACCTCATGTGACAACTGTGCTTTGAGCAGGTTAGTCAATCGTTAGTATTGATTTGAGTTTCATTATGTGTTATTTTATAATAATTTATGTGGTTAGAGTGCAATCTATGTGAGTTGGTGTTATCAATCGTGATTGTGATCGTCTCATTTTGATTGAATTTATGATGTAATATGGTATTTTATTTGTTCACAATTTGTGTGGAGACTTTTTTGTGACAATGATATGATGTAAAATATTTTTTTTTTATACGTGTGTACGTATTTATATGTATATGTATACGTATTTAGATAATAGGAATTCGCGAGAATAGAAAATTTTAGTTTAGAAAGTTTACTTATTAATTTTTAGTATTATTAAGTTAGAGAAATAAAGTATGAAGTGAATTTTTTTTTAGGTATTTAAAACTTGTTTTATTTATAAGGATGTCTAAATAAATAAAGATTTTTATAAAAATAACAAAATTAAAGGGTTTTTGTGTAAATAATAATAAATAAATAAAAAGATAAAAAAAATTTATAATAAGGGGTGTTTGACCGATTCGTGGAAAAAAAGAAAAAAAAGAGTTCTATTAGGAAACAAATTAGTGTTAGATAGGGATTAGGAATATTAGTGTAGCCTATAAATACAAAAATCTCTCACTCCCTATTTCTTTAATATCTGGTCGAACCAAGAGCGGAGAAAAAAAAGATTTTTTTTTGTATTCAAGATTCAAGTGGTGGTTCGTGTTAATTAATCGAAGGTTTTAGGTATGTTCATAAACTTTAATTGTTTTAATTTTCTTTTTAATTCATGTAACAATAAAGTGATGGATAAATTAGGGTTTCATAAAATCTATAAATTAATGATGTTAAACTTAATTAGAAGTGTTAGGGTTTAATTAGGATCATATTGATTATTCGTTAAGTTATTAATGCGATATAATGAGATTTAGGGTTGAGCAGAATTTTGAGTCATCTTGTTCGAATGTTATCTCATGATTGGTAACGAGATTTTTGATGAATCTTATGTCTATTGATAAGTTCAGAGAGTCTAGTTTCTAGAAAGTCCAGCCCTAAAAGGTTTTGAGGTCGGGAAGTTAGTCAAATAATTTTCGCAAGAAAAGTTGTCAAAATAGTAAATTCGAGTCAGATTTGGGTCTGATTTCGGGGAGTAAAACCACTACTAAAAATTTCCAAATTTGGTATCCAAAAATACAAGAGTCATATTTTGGAGTTTATAACACTTCAGTTCGAAGGGCTAGCGATAAAACATTTTCTAAGTATTTTTAAGGACGTCAAACTTTTTGGTGTGCGTTCAGATCTAAATCTGAGTACTTTGTAAAGATGAATTTTTATAAAATAGTTCCACTTAGTATTATTTTTTCTAGAAAATCATAGTAGCTCACAACTCATTGGGGAGCTATGGGATGTTAGGATAACCATCAATTAGGTGTTTTAGTATTTTATTTGTGATCATGGAATACTATAAATTTTCTGCCAAAAACTAAAAAAGTAGAAGATAATGGGGTTTAATGGTTATATAGCGTATGAAAATGATTATGGGCGATTATATAAAAATAATAAACTTAGTGTAAGGTTTAGAAGTCCATCATATGATTGTTACATTGGCTTGGGCATATTAGTCTAACCGAGTGTGTAACTTGTGTTTTGTTGTGTTTAGATTGTGTGCAAGATTTTGTCAAGTAGCTGGCTATTCAAGTGAGTTTCATAGTCCCATTTTTACTATGTTTTCTTGGGATGGAAATGATGCAAAATATGTTTTGAAATGTTTTGATTGCTGTGATTATGTGGTTTAAGTTACTCATGGACTTTTAAGTAGCTATTATATGTTATGTTGCATGTTGTATGATGTTGCATTGGTCTTCGCCTACTTTGTGGGTAATGAGATTATTTTGGCCTACATTTGTGTGGGTAAGAACCTGTGTGGATAACGGTAGCCAAAGGGTCTGGGATAGGGTATATCATTCCTGAACCATGACCTATATTTGGTGGTTTGGATTGGGGGACACGTTCCGTCCCAATGAGGTGAAAGTTGAGTTGGCATGAAATGCTAGCATGTATAATAGCCAGCTTATTTGTCCTGCCATTTTTATTTTTTTTATAATCACAGTAATTGATTTAAATCTTATATTGGTGTCGTAAAACCTATGACTCTCACCAACCATTGCGTTGACGTTTTAAGCATCATTTTTCAAGTGAGCGTTATAAAGGTGTTGAAGTTAATAAAAGTGGCTAGAGAGACCGTTAGGATGGCATTGGAAGTTCTCATTTGATTTTTTATTTCATAATTGTTTGCATAGAATTCTGAAATATGTTATTTAGGTTTTAATAGGGTAGTGATACATTGTCTTTTATGATGAGACCCCTTTTTTGATTAATACATCATGCTTACTTTGTTTTCGGCTAATTGGTCATGACAAATCGGTCATTTATATTTATTATAATGCATATAGTGATCTCTATATTGTAGACATCCTCGAGCCCCCATTGTGTTGTGATGATATCCAGGATGTTACGCTCGTTATCCACCTTGGCGGGTGTACAATTGGTATCAGAGCCATTAGTTATAAGGAAAAAAATTAGTGGTTTGACCTAGATACTATAATCCCTAGGAAGACCTTTATATAGACGCATTCTAGGGCTTAAGTGTTTAGTATTATAACTATTATGCTTTTCCTTAATTATATAGGTTTTAGTATCTTATTTTGTCTAATTTTATTTGGCTATTTTGTCTACTACTATATAATATATATATATATATTATATATATATATATATTAAGATATCTATAATATATATATATACTATATATATGATATTATACTTTTCATTTTGGGAACTAATAGTATATACTCTTTCCTTATTATTTTAGTCATGTTCTCTCACTAACCGTAATAGAATCTATGTGTTTAGCTATCTAGGCATTTTTGTATTCTTGCTTTCTTTGAGTTTTATTTTGACCTACGGGCTACTCGATAGCTTATGATTCAAAAGAGGAGCCAATTGAGGAGGAGCCTCTCGAGGAACCGAATGAGGAAGGTTAGTTAGAAGAGTCAGAGAAGGAGGCCGACTCAGATCTCTTGTCGGATGCTCGTAGCAGGCCTGGACCCGCGGAGTCGGGTGACTCTTGCGAAGGCAAAGTCAAACCCAAGCGAGGCCCATCATAAGTTTATTCCGTCTTTTACCTCGTCATGATGCTATTGATTATTTCTTTTAGATATTTTGTATTTTGGAGGCGCTGCGAGACTTTCGTTCCTTTATGTCGTTTTGATTTTATCTTTATATAAGTAAGTATTTCTTTGATGGAGCATCCTTTCTGTGTTATATTGGAGTGGTTTAAGATGTGCAATGTGGTATATGTGCTTATATGTGCGTTATCATTGAGAGGTGTAGTCTTGGAAGTAAGTATACGTGTGAAAGGATGCAATTATAATTATGGTGGCCAACATAATTATAAAGGCATCACACACGTAGACTTGTGACCATGATTGCATTGATCGGTGTTTGCTTGTTAGTTGGTAGTGTAAGATGTTATATTATGTGCGGTTGTATTATGAATAGTTATGAAGTTAGTAAGTTTTCCTTCTATCTATCGCTTGCGGATACCCCGGATACCCGTTAATGCTATTATTACGATTATTGAGTTTGTTCGTCTGCTCGATTATTCGCTCGGATATATAACCCTCATTTTAGCATCCCTTGTTTGTACCATGACGGTATGGATGATCTAACTTTTCTATTCGGTGTCTTGATGAATATTGGTTGTTCGGATATGCTTCTTTGGATATTGGTACGTTCCATTGGTTCTTTCGTTGTATTGATTACTCGTATGAGTATCAAAATTTTCTTTTAAGCACTAATTGTTCCTAAAATATTAGTGCATATCATTACTCCGTTCTTTATATATCCTTTGGTTTTCGTAACATGTTGCGACATGTTAGTACCGTCGTTTTTCAATGGTTTTTCTTTTGATCGTAAGTACGGATTAGTCTTTACGTTCTTTTTTTGGTTCATAACGCCTTCATATGAAATTCTCTTGAGCATGTTCAGTTCACTGTTATTCTGACTATATGGTTCATGGTACTTTCTTTCGCTTTCAAACAATAAAATTTTGTTAGAGTCTTTACGGTATTTTACAATCTCTTTTGGTATTACGATGTCCTTGTTTGAGTAACATATTTTATATTAATGTCAAATTAGGAAAAACCTTTTGAAGTATATCTTGATGGTGTTTGGGGAAAACTATTTTGAAATGATTTTATGAATACAACACTTTTATGGAAATGCCTCTTTATTTTTATTTTTTTAGAAACTATGTTTACAATAAATTTTGAAACAATATGATAATTGGTTGACGGACAAAACTATTTTTTTTGATAATATTTATGAATAAGATATGATAATATATTTTTTATGCTTGTTTTTGATAAATTTTATAATTATAAAAAGGATGTTTAAAGTAATTTATATGGGTAAGATGCGACACACTGTTAAATAACGGTCTCTGGAATTTATGACAACCATGATTAAAATGAATATTATAAAGATTATATTTAAGACGATTTTTTTTAAAATGATTTTTTTAATTAAAACGACTTTCTTTATTATTATAAATTAATTTTTATAAAAAAATTATTTAGTTGGTTTGATTGGTAAGTTTTATACACTTAAAATATACTATAATAATATAACCTTAAGAGCAATTAAGAAAATTACCAAATTACCCTTGATAAAATTCACTCTCAAAAATATATATAATATAATATATAATACGTATATTAAACCGGGTAAGTATGATCACCCGGGTCGTTTCCCCAACGACTAGTGAAATTGAAACCACGTTTTAATTTGGATTCTGATTTGAATGAGCAAATGGATGATTTGATTATCTAAAGCAACAATTAAAATGGACAATTAAAAACAATTAAACTAATACGGGAATAAAACGTGACAAATAAACAAGTAAACTAATTTTAACCCCTAAAAATGTAAACTAAAATTATAAACCTAAGATAAGACAAAAGAAAATTTTAGGAAAAAGAAAAACATTTTTTTGGCTTTTTAGATTAAAAGATATGATTTTTCACATCAATGAACTGTAACAGGGATCAAGGAAAACCTTGATTACCTTGAGGCTACACCAACTCTATACTAGACGTCTACATCTTCTTGTATACACACACACACTTTTCTGGGTACTAAAAACCTATGTCTATGATCTCTTTATATAGGGAGAGATCATGACTTACAAAGGAAGATAATAAATACAATAAGGAAACTAAATCTTTTAATCTTTATCTTTATTCTTCTTGAGTATATCTTTTAATATCTTCTGATATCTTCCATCTTTTGTAGAATATACTCCACCAGCTTGAAGAATCTCTTATTGTCAATTTAGGTCCTTTTCCTTTAAGTCCTTCATGTTTCATTCTTGTTTTGTCTTATCAACTCAAATATAATTCCCAACAATCTTCCCCTAGTTGATAATGACAAAACCAAAGAACTTACCCTGAAGTTAATATACGAATGAAAACTTCCCCTTAAGCTACCAAAGATCTACAAGTTGCAAATCATCAAATCTTCTTCTTTTTTTTGTCAATATCAAATAGGAGACTAAAGTATGCAACTTTGATCTTCACAACTACGAACCAATAGTACACTTCCAATCCAAGTATTCTAATGACCCAAATTGCCCTCCATTACGCACCTTAAGAAAAATAAACTTGAGCAATAGAAACTTACACTAGCAGTAGTAACAAAGGCTAACAATAGTAAAAACCTTTACTTTGATATAGCATATAAATGGTTAAACATTTTAACAATAAGCTTCCCCTGAAACCCATATGTTAACCATTTCGTAAATCTTCAATTATGTAGGCTCTATGTAATGATCACTGATGAAGAAAACTAAGTATTACGAACTTGATGTTGAAGATGGAGTTGTTGATTCACCTGGTCAAGATGGTCGACTTTCAATGGAAACATAATTGGTGGACATGGAGATAAAACTGCTCTTTTTTGGGGCATCGTCTTATGGTCTTGTTCTTGCTTGTAGGTACTTAGATGGAGATATTATGTTCTGTGAAAACATCAAACTACTAGCCTTGGTAAAGGCTGTGTGAAAAGCCGGTATTAAGAGCGTCAAATTAATAATGTTGTAAGGATGCAGTTGTCATCTGCTGAAAGGAAACTTCCCGTCATTGTATTGCACTGGTTACCAAATAGTAAATCTCAAAATGATTATGATGGCCAACTGTTTGTTTATGAGGGGGTGAATAGGATTTTGAGGAATATTAACGGCGGTTCATCAAATTAGTAGAAATATGGGTCTTTTGGGGCGTTGTGTGTTTTTGCTGTAAAAACAGGTGGAATGTTTAGGATTTAGTAGTTTTGACTCTTGAATGGAGCGCTAGAATGAAGACTTTAAGATGTGTTGGTCGTGCAGAGCTGACTCTTAGTGGCTCCTTCTCTGATATGCGGTTATTACTAAGTACACGAAACAATCATGGTGCTGATTTATTGGTACTCACAAGCCCGGGACACCTGCAATTGTTCAGTCATGATAGGTCCGTGTATATAACTTTAGTTCCATCTCGAAAGAGACGAGTCTTCACATTGTCACGGGAACTAAAAAAGAAAGTAAGTTATTTCCTACGAATAATAATTAGTGTATTTTTTTCCAAACTTGTGTTATCGAAACTTTTTTCAAGTTTGCATATTTGAGCCCTTTTTCAGGTTAAATAACAACCTCAAGGTGAAGGGCCCAATTGTAGCGCTTGTTCCAATTATGATTCCCGGTTTCATCAAGCACTTTCATTATGTGGATGCATGGAGCGAAAAATTAGCTGTAAACATGTGAATGTGGTCGTGTAAGTCTTCAGTCTATGCTTTTTCGGATCTAATATGATAACTGAATAACATTTCATGTAACATTTGCTCTTGGTCAGAAATGCTCTCATTGCAGGTTGCGGTGCTTGATATGGATGCATTCTCGGTTTCATTTGTGTATAATGGCGATCATGTCAAAAGCCCAAAAGGCGCACGACCAAAGGATCTTGACAAACCTGTTAATAAGTTGATGTTTGTATGTACCAAGGATGCAACGTTGTATGTATATGATGGTTATGATTATCGAACTCTACTAGCTGTAACCATGTGCAATTGAAAAAAGGACACAACTGCTATATCCATGATGTTATAGGTAAGTATGACCAAGTCTAGGAAAATATATTCATATCTGCATGTTATAGGTAACCAATGTTATGTGTATTCTTTTAGAGGGGAATACTTCCGTAGTTGAGCCGGTGCAACAAAAGGAGTCGCCAAAGTTCAATGAAAGATGCTGCAGCAAAAAAGGAACCTCCTACTGAAGTAGATCAGCCAATGATTGAACATCTTTCTTAGCAATGGATTCACTTATATTATTTTGTTGCAAGGATGCTCTATGCTCATACCCTTTAAAATATGTGGTTCAGGTATAGTTTTAGCAATGGGTTAGGTACAGAACGTGTATGGGTCAAATGTATCGGGGTTTGACCCATCAGATATTTTTTCGTTTAATAACCAAATTTATAAGATATTGACTTATTTTAGAGGTGTTAAGCTTCTATGTGCACTTTGAGTTGATTTGGATTAATTCTAGAGATCCCTATCTCTGAAACAAAAGAAATGAATTTGTTTTTAATTATGAAGTAAAAGGTAAATAGTTGGGTCGTGAACTCTTAAAATGGTCAAGTAGTCAAAGTGAAATTGCAATAGTAATTATTTATTAAAAGAATTAAGTATTGTTTTAACTTTTAATGTAAAAGTTTTGTAAATTGATTTGAAATTGCGGACAAAAACGTATTGGTAAGTCAAGCCAGCTAGACTTGAAAATATTATTTTTTGAACCCGTTTAGCCAATTCTACGGTGTCTGCTTCCATTTTGAGTTTCCTAGAGAGGAAATTTTGTTGTGAGCCCACTTGATCGAGTTTGACAAGTCGTACGTTGTTCTTGGGATTGGCAGAGCTTAAGGGTCTCATTGACTAAAGCATACAATGAGGATAACAGAAGGAAGAAGCAAATGGTTCATTTGAGGATAATTCTAGATTTACAGGTACAATGTTCATCACAGTAATTACAATGTTTATTGGATGTTTATCGCTTTGTTGGTGGGATTATGATGCTGCAAGTATTTGAAGTTCTTAATTGCCTACTTTATCTATATGAAAGATAAATCACAACAATATGCTTGTTGAGCCGGCCAAAGTACTTATAGATAGATAATACCAAAACACTTCTTAGAACGGACGACCTATATAATCGTATATTGTGTTTATGTTTTGTGTTTTTACCCAGTTGTTGTGTTTATAATGTTTTGTAAGCAGCAAGTTGTTCACTCCTTTTAGTCAATTAGTAATTTCCATGACTCTTAGTCACTTTATTCGTTAGGCTAAGCGTTTTATTATTGACTAGTAGTTCTACATTTGTTGGGCGTCATTTTCATAGCATTGTTCTTGGTATATTTGTGCGTTGTTTCTACTATCAAACAGAAGTATTTAAGTGTTCATATGCACACACATACTTTACAGTTTATACTTGTATATTATTAAATATATGTATTGATTGTAGAGGTGGCAAGATGGGTGGGTTGGGTGACGGGTCACGGATCAAAATAGGTTCTGGTTATAACATGTCATTTTTTTGTTTGGTCAACTGGTCATATCTTCCGGGGTCAGGTTAAGGCAGACGGGAAAACTCTTCTTTTGTTTTCTTTTGTGATATAACGCCATAGTTATAACGTTTACATTATTGCTGTGGGTTAATGTTTTGATTGATGGCATTTGATGCAGTGAATCGATGTGTAGGATGAATACGAACTGGTGTTCATGAAATCTAGACTAGAACTGATGCTGTTTTGTATGATATCAATTTTTTCTAGTCTTGCTTTCTTTAATAGGATTTCAGAACACAATGGGGAAGTTAATTAATTTTCATTTTATTTCTTGCTCAGAGTTAAGACCCTTTCAGCTGGTGAAGCTTCAACAGCTGCCTGCTGCCCTAAAGGTACTGATTTGTGAAAGAAATTATTGCTATGTTCTTTTTGGGATTAGGTTTAATATCTATGTAGCGAAGAGTATGTAGTCTGCTTGTTATTAGTGGTTGCTTGTCATAGTATTGGTATTAAAAGAAGTTAGTCACTACTGTTTGGGAACAAGAATGATTTGTTGACTGACAGGTTTACTTTATGATGCTAATGCTAAGACTTTAATGCTGACAAGTTGTAATCTGTATTTTTATGCTGCTATTGATACTATTTACTATGGGTTTAAAAGAAGTTAGTGCTGCCAAGTATATATCTGTGCTGTCAAAGTGTTATATAAATACTATACTCATCTAGTAACTTTAACACTTGCATTAGAACATGAATTCATTTAGGTCATGGTTGCAATTTTACCTTGACTGCTTGCACATTAGGTTTCTGGTCCTGGTTTGCATTTTCACCTTGACTGTAGTTGCCAAATGGGAGTGTAGCTTCATTGGTTAGAGCGGTCGCATTGCTATGCGAGAGGCACGGGTTTCGATTCCTCGAACTCCTGTTTATTTTTTCGTTGTAGTGATTAAACTATTACTAAATTGACACACAAACTCTATAATTATGTGCCTACTAGGGATGAACATTAGTCACACAAAAATACACATTTACTTGCTTTAAAAACATATGGTCACCACTTATTAACACTTTTGGCCATTTTGGTTAACTTGTATGTGACTAAATAAAAAACATGCTTTGTGTGACTAAATATTACAAAACACCACACAAACTTAAAATTCATGTGACCATTGATGGAAAATTAGTCACACAATATAACACTTTCACTTGACTTTATTCAACATATGGTACACTTTTCAACACTTTTGGCCACTTTTGGTTAACTTGTATTTGATAAATCCTAAAAAAAAACCATTGCTTTATGTGACTAAATTATTACAAAAGGACACTACAAACATAAATTTCATGTGACATTGGGATATGAACAATAGTCACACAAAATACACATTCACTTGACTTTAAACAACATATGGTCACACTTATTAACACTTTTGGCTACTTTTGGTTAACTTGTATGTGACTAAATTAAAAAAAACATGATTTGTGAGACTAAATATTACAAAACGCCACACAAACTTAAAATTCATGTGACCATTGGATGATCAATAGTCACACAAAATACACATTTCTTCAATTTAAACACCATATGGTCACACTTATTAACACTATTGGGTCAATCTTTATGCCTAGGTGTATGTGACTAAATACCCAAAAAAAAACTTGCTTTGTGTTGGCTAAATATTACAAAATGGTCACACAAAAATAATTTAATGTGGCCATTGGTTTGTGAAACAATTATTACACAAATAACATTTTTCACTTTAACACCATAATGGTTCACACCATATTAACACTTTGGACCACTGTATGTTTAATTGTTTGTGACTAAAATATACAAAAAAAAAACTTGATTTGTTGGTTGTACATTGTTTACCGCATCACTAAATTGTACATATTTAGTCACAATAAATAAAACGTGGTCGACACTAAAGCTTTCTTATGTGTGACTACTCGGAATGCGTGACCGGGGTGGACCTACGGCCGCTGGAGTCCTTTTTGTCACACACGATTATTTTAGCGTGTGGACTATATTTATATAGTCACACATTTTTGGTGTGACCGATACCACTTTTTGTACTAGTGATAATTAGTTGATGGACAAAACTTTTTTTTTTGATAATATTTATGAATAAGATATGATAATATTTTTTATGCTTGTTTTTGATAAATTTTATAATTACAAAAAGGATGTTTAAGGTAATTTTTATGGGTAGATGCAGATACAATGTTAATATGATGTTCTGGATTTTATGACAACCATGAATTAAAATGAATTTTATAAAAACTATATTTAAGACGTTTTAAGTGATTTTTTTTAATTAATAACGAATTTCTTTTTCATTATAATAATTGAATTTTATAAAAAAAACATTATTTAGTTGGTTCTTTCGAGTAAAGTCGGTTATTGGTATAAGAATCATATCTTTTCATTTATCAATCTTGATACGTATTGTTATTCATTATGTGTTTATTTTGTCGTGGTATGCTTGTTGAATTCTTTCGTGCATTTTCTATCGGTACATATAGTCTATCCCTTCTTTGAAGGATTCTTATGACATTTGATCCGCATCTATTTCCATATGTGAAATCCCTTATATGTTATTCTAGCTTTGATTTCGATATCCTATTTGCTACCCTACTTGATAGTTCATAAGTCTTAGGATTCGTTCGATATACATTTATTCGATCAAGTCACTCTCTGTGGGGAGCACCTGTGTTCTTCAAGAACAAGGAAAAGTTGTTTGCCTAGTTTTCCAAGTATGAATTTTGGCTACAAGAAGTGCGTTTTCTCAGACACGTGGTTAACAACAATGATATTTACGTAGACTCTAGTAAGAATGAATCGCTAATGAAGAATTTAAAAGTTACCTATCATAAAATCATATATGATTTCATAAATCATATATGATTTCATAAAATCGTATATGACTTCATAAAATCATAAAAAAAAACTTCGTCGAAAGTACATAGTGTCGCCCCTCTATAGAAAGATAATTTAATTCTCGTCGCGATGATATGTTTTGTTTTGCGTAACGATTAACAGTGTGTGAGATATTTAATTTTTAAAAAAGAGGTGGAAGGTGAGTTTTTTTATTTTTGATGAAAAAAATGAGTGGCTAGGATTGGTTCATTGGATCTATGACAAATATTGGGTCTATATTGAACTTTTGGCATACTATATGGCATGGACCAATTATTAGAAAGGAAGGAAGATGGAGGTATGAAGTTTATATGGGTTCTATTGATAAGTGATGTAAGGACATTAATGATGAACGAGGCTCATGCATCAAGATACTTGGTACATTTGGGAGCAGATAAGATGTACTATGAACTTAGAGATATGTATGGTGGCCATGTATGGAGAAGGATATTGCTACCTATGTTAGCAATTGTTTGACTTGTTTAAAGGTGAATGCTAAAACATCAAATACATTCGGGTTTATTGTAACAACTAGAGATACCAGATTGGAAGTAGGATATAATAACTATGGACTTTATTACAAGGTTGCCAAGATCAAGTAGTGGGTGTGATACGAATTGGGTAATAGTCAATAGACTAACTAAGGTATGCTCATTACATGGTAGTACGTAAAGATTTTAAAATGAAGAATGTTGGAAATTATGTTTTCCTAACTTAGTACCGACAGTATTAATAGTTAGTACTAATAGTTATAGTTAGTACTAATAGTACAAAATGTTAAGTACTGATCAGTTAGTTAGTACCGATAGTAGAA
>BQNB010040564.1:0-28322 GCA_026074375.1 Tanacetum coccineum
AATTTGAATTGACGGCTAATGTACCAATCACACCTCATGGTTCACCTCTCCCAGGAGGTTACATACCTGGAAGTGATGAGGGTAGACTGAAACTAGAGGAATTGATGACTATGTGTACAAAATTGTCAAAACAGGTGCTTGACTTAGAGAAAGAGAAGGAGGAAATATAGACAGATTGAATCTTTACACTCTGTTTATGGATGGTACACCTATGGAGATTAATATGCTAGTAGAGAAAAGTACCCACTAATCAAGGAATTATTGGAGAAGAGGCTGAACTTGCAGTTAGAAGCTGAAGAAGAAAGTACTATGGCATTTGAGCTTATCAAGTTCATCAAATCAATGCTTGAAGAGTAGTAAAATGTTTGAATACATCTTCTCAGAGACAAAAAGCTATAATTCAAGAAACTTGATGATTTGGAGATAAATAACAATTTTAGGGGAGGATTGTTGGGAATTAAGAGCTTCTACAAGGTTATATTGCTAATGGACTTAGTACTGCTATTTGAAGATTTGTGCTGCTACTGAAGATTGAAGAATATAAACTAAGTCGTTAGTACTGCTAGTTAGTTTATTAGTACTATTAGTATTATATAGTTAGTACTGCTTATGTGATATGCATGAGATATATTAGGAATAGATATGCATGATCACTTAGCGCGTTTTGTAAGCCTATTAGGGTTTTACTTAGTGTATAAAAGGAACCCTACGGCATAGTTAGATACATCAATCTTTCATATAAAACACGTATCTCATAGTTAGTTATTCTGTAACCTTGGCAGAATATTTACAATCAATATATTCAAGTTTAGTATTCATTGTTCTTCTTAGTATTGAAAGTTAGATTCCGCATAACTTGTAGTATTCATAATCATAGTTTCTCATATAGTTAGTTTGGATTTATCCATGTTAACTAAGCTTTAACAAGCTAAGAAGATCTGTTTATTTGGGACTTCACACGACACATCAGAGATCTGCAGTGGTCCCCACGACACTCAGTATTGCATGGAAAATCCCAAACAAGCCTTTGTTGAGTATGCATCCTCGCATACCGACGAAGCGGGAGGTAAGTGGTACACTTTCTAACCCGAGAAAAACAATCTTGGTTACACCTACAATCCGTCATGAAAAAGTCACCCAAACCTTAGGTGGAGACAACCCCAAAATTCCCAAAATAATTTTTCAAACCCACCTAACCGGTTATAACCTAACGGTTTGATCCCGAACCGTTACTTCAACAACAATCCTTAAAACTTTAACAGTCAATCAAATCTAGAAGGATTGGTGTCCAACTTCATGGCATCTCAAGATGTTAGATTGTCCAAGTTTGAAGCCGATTTCAAACAACAACAAAGCAAGATGACTAACAAAATCGACACAGTGTTAAAAGCCATCACATATCGAATGGCAGGAGCACTCCCTAGCGACACGGTTAAGAACCCGAAACTGAACGTTAACACCACAACTTTAGTTTTGTATGCCCGTTCTTACCCAACTGAAGACCTACAATGCTCAACCCATATCTATGGTTCGATCAACGCCGTCACAATCTATCCTAAGCAACAAAGCGACTCTCATGATGACGAGCCAGCAGAGAGTAAGGAAGAAGGGAAGGATAGCCCGGAAAATACCAATACCAAACCTTCCGCATCACCTAATCCATCCATTTCGTTCATCACCAAGAAAGTCCGCAAACTCAATTCATTTTTCGAATCGCTCAGCTTGGCCCCTTAATTATCCGGCACAGAATTTGTTTGCACCAAAGGGGATGACGGTGATGTGATGTTTATTGAGATAATTAAGAAGAATGACAATTCCTGCAAGGAGGAACCCGAAGCAGGAGGATTGGAGGTGGAATATTTTGACATATTCCCAACTCGAAGCGAGCTTGCATATCACAAATATCTCATGTGTGGCCCCATCCCCTCGATATTCCTAAGAAACCCCATCATTACGGAAGGATGTCATCAAACCTTAAAATACCATGCAACATTGGACATGTGCATGTGGAGAAAGCCTACATTGATCTTAACTCCCCTCTAAATATCATGACCCGAATGATGCATAATTAGATCATGAGAAGAAAACTCGACCCTAGGGAAAATTCAGATATAGAAGTTAGCAATTTCATAGGAAGGATTAAGGGGATGCATGTTTTTGTAGGGATTTCACTTATGTCATGGACTTCATGATTGTTGAGGATATATGAGATTAGTACGAGGTAGGGTTTTTAGCTAAATGTCTACTTGTTATGAAGGGATTATATTGGATGGCATGAATTTTTTTTGCAGTGGGGTGAAGGGATGGTATGAATGGTCACTTTTATGTCGATGAAGAGCGTACATGTAGTTCTAATGATGATTGGATGTAAATTATTTAAGTTCGGTCAGTGGATTCCAGTGTAGACCTCTACGGTAATTTTGCTGAGTTTTGATTTGATATTTGCTTTGCTCAACTAGAAGTTAAGTTACGTTTTATGATTAGACCCGCATTGTTTGATGATAGCCAATTTAATTTTCCAAACTAGATCAAGAAAGTGAGTTACCATCATACCATAGAAAATGAGTTAGTGATGGGTGTGGCTCTGTTGGTAGGGCCTTATGGTGGTGGGGGGGTTGTGTGTCTTGTCCATACGAGGGGGGTAACTATGGTGACGAATGGATTCAGTCACTATATAAAACATTCAAGGTCATTACCTCTTGATATACATTCACAACGTTTACCATTATCATACTTGAAATCAAGTTAATAGTTTATACGAGCGTGCTCTCCACACCTCCAAACTCGTATTATAA
Source organism: Tanacetum coccineum (assembly GCA_026074375.1). Classification (NCBI taxonomy): domain Eukaryota; kingdom Viridiplantae; phylum Streptophyta; class Magnoliopsida; order Asterales; family Asteraceae; genus Tanacetum; species Tanacetum coccineum. Next base: position 2,796 of record BQNB010040564.1, read on the forward strand.
CTTAACTTGAAATCCATTTGGTCTTGTTATACAAAAATGATTGATGACACTAAAATCACCAACAGTATAGTATACCCTGGTGTTACTCACGGGTGGACGGTAAGATACAAGGATGATGATGAACATGTTGTCAAATATGCAATGGAAGCACACTCGGATTTGCTGAACCGGCTCACCAAATACCTCAAATGATGATGAGGGTGTATTAAAAGCACACTCGTATTTGCTGAACTGGCTCACCAAATACCTCAAATAAGGACAAGATTCATGGAATGTTCACTATCTGTTACGGGATTCTATATGGTAGCTTAGCATGGATGGCCACTTTAGTTGTATTCCCTTAGGGGAAAATGAAAAATAAAAAGAGATTTTCAAAGTTAGTTTGCACATTGATAATTCTTCAACTGAAATATCCATCTCACAAGGTTCTAAACACTCAAATCTAACTTGCATACCATATAAACAAACAAATTCAAGGTAAGATTAGATATATATGAAAACTAGAGACACATGTTCGTTTACATTGAACGCTAATTTCTAGCTTACGCGATTTAAACTTAATTCATGAAATCACAAGCAAACGCGTACACACTAAAAATAAATAGTACATTTATTGACGTCATCAAAGACTTGAAAACACTGGGTGTTATATAAAGCATTTTCCACCCATTCTTGAAAAGAGTAGGAATTGAAAGTTGAAAAATGTACAAGCCTTGAAAACTAAATGTACAAGCCTTGGAAACTAAGAATCTAGACATTAAATGTGTGATGAAAAACTTAGAAATGTACAAGCCTTGGAAACTAAATGTACAAGCCTTAGAAACTAATAATCTTGACATTAAATGTGTGATTGGTAAAATTCGATGACTTAACAAATATATCTTTGTCGGGTTTAATGACATTAAATATGTGATTGGTAACTGATTTGTAATATGGAATTCTTAGTGGCTTATAAATACAAGGATGACTCTAGAAAAAACTCTCATCTCATTCCCACATCTCATTTCATTCCCACCAACTCCACCACTACACCACCGTCCTCCTCCACTAACGACGCCACAACACTAGTGAAACCTCCGCATCAAAAAAGGTTTTTTTTTAATGTTTTGTGGTTTATTTGAGTTTTTTTAATACATCTATGGATATTACACACTTTTTGGTGTGGACTGGATATTTTTTATAGATCTGTAGATCTTTGTTGTAGATCGGATTTTTATCTTTTGTCATATTTTATTTCAGCCACCGTCTGCCGCCACATATTGTCTCCGCTAGAAACGAGGTTGCCACCGAGAATCGCCGCCGGAAACGAGGTTGCTGTCAGAAATTGCTGCCACCATATCTACTGTTGTAAGTTATTTTTTATTTTTAGGCTTTTTGTTTATATATATAGATCTATGTGGTTTTCATGTTTGAGAGTTTATTCATTCATATTTAATTCGTTTCGATATTTGTTTTTTGTTTTTTGTTCATGTACCAAAAAGATACTCTCGCCGCCGCCCTAACTTGTTTTTGTTCATCTTGGAAAATACAGCAGTCGCCGCCGTACAAGAATCTGCTGAGTAGTGCAAGATGGGAATCATATTCAAACTAATCTATTCTTAAAGGACTAATAGCGTGTGAACGAAGTGTGAAAATGTATTTTTTGTATATTGGTGAAAATTTGCTCTTACGATTATTTTGTTAAAATAGAATTGGTTTTATTATATATTTTTGTTCACACATTTGTTTTTTATTATAGTTTGGATATGAGGTGGAATGTGAAAAACTGAATCACAAACATGGAATGTATTGGCGTGGCTGGGCAATAAAGGAATGTAATAAAGGCGTGGCTTGAATGTGGATGTATTCACATAATAGAATCCCTTAAATGTAATAAAGGAATGTAATAAAGGCGTGACTGGGAAATAAAAAGTACGGCTGGGCAAAAAATGGAATGTTTATTGATTGCCAAAAGGGTTGACATAGAAACTAATTCAAATTTTCAATAACGCATTGATTAATACAAAGTATATTCATTGATGGACACAAAGTATAATGGCGAGAATGTACACTCATTCAAATTTTCACCAAGTATACTCAACCCTTTTTTTACTTTCATTCACTTTGAAAACTCTCAAAACATGTAATGCTCCTAACTGAAAGTCACGGCTACAAAGTGAAAGTCACAAACAAAATAGGAAGGCTACAAAGTCAAAATGAAAATGGCATAAATAAGAACATACAAGTCTACAAAGTGGCTGCAACTTTGCAATATTTATTATGGAAAGAACAAGGCTCAACTTTGCAATATTCATTATGGAATGTACAAGGCTTCAACTTTGCAATATTCATTATAGTTGCATAAAAGGAAATTAAACGCCTGACTTCTATAATGTAGGAAACTACAACTATTCATGGCAATATATAATCTATAAAGGAAAGTATGACTTCAATTATGTAAACTTATAATGTATACGGCTGGAATTTTTATTAAAGAAAAAAATAGAATTATATCATTAACATGCAAGGTGTGATTGATATGGAAAGAAATGTGTAGTTGTAACTTATGAAACTATATTTGGTAAGGGTCTTTTCCTTTGCCTATATAAACACAAGCATATAATGTGTTCATTCATTCCATTATGAAACAGATTATGACTCTCAGAAGAAGACCGATATTCCCATTTTTATATGTTGTTTGATACATGTTAAGATTTTTTGTTATAGTTGAATTATCGCATGTTATAACCATTTGCAATTATATTTTGATCATTTCACGTTCTATTTTGAACGTTACACGAAAAACTTACCATAATATTACATGTCGTTAATTATCGGCCGCTTGGAAATTCCGCCGCTATGCCCTAGTTTTTAAGAAAGAGAATTTTAACTAGTATTTGAAAGATTATTTAGGCCCGTTTCGATTAGGAATTAATGTAGGAAGGGATAAAATATTTAAACTTATTTTATATTTTAAATTGATTTATAAATTATTTTAAGAGTTAATTGCGTAAATCGTCATTGAAGTTTGGCCAAATTGCAGGTTTCGTCCTTAATAGTTTCAAAGTGCGTAAATCGTCTTTGAAGTTTGGCCAATTTCTCAAATATACACTTATTGTGACCGGGTATATATACATTCCTCCAAAATTAATACGGACTCAACCAATGTTAATCGAATCCCGTAAGGATTCTTCACATAGAATTTATTAAGTATAAATTCACTAAAATCCAACAATTAAGAAAGTCACAATATTGGTGAACTTTTTGCCTAAAAAAATAATCACAAAAAACGTCTCCAACAGCGAACATTTTTTCTATGTTTGTGACCTTTCTTTATGTGGAGACTACCTTGTCCTAATTATCAATTTCACATTTCTCAACTATAAATACTGTTTTTAAGAATCTTCAACCAAAAACGTTTTTATTGGAATTCCCACCCGTATAGGCCCTTTGTGTCTATCACCCTTAAAGAATTTATTTTAATTATAAATTTTTCTTCACTAAAAAAGCAACAATTCTAGTTAAAGTTCACAATAATTGGTGAACTTTTTGCCTAAAAAAATAAGCACAAAAAACGTCTCCAACAGCGAACATTTTCCTTAAATTGGACGATTCCATTAAATATTTAAGGAAACAGTGGAACCATCTCTCAGTAAAACAGACCAAACTAATCAATAGGGACAAATCCTTATGCCTTTCATTTTTCTCTACAGTTTTTGAAGCAGCCCTTGAGGTTTTACTCTAACGTCTCTTAGTGCTTATGCTTGCATGGTGTATTACTTTTCCAATTTACCACTTAGCCCTTTTAAAATATGTTTTTATAAATTATTTCTCAACATAAGGCACTTAAACATAAAGCATACTTACTCTTCTCGACCTTATTGCTTTAATCTTTGTAGATCTACTTTGATTTCCAAATTGACATATGAAATACTGATTTCCCTATCAATCAAAATCCATTCACCATAGACACAATTCTCATAGATATGCATATTTACTAATTCTTGTAAATTGGAATCGTGATTTCCCATGATTAATATGCCCATACGAGACCCCCTCCATACAAGATTTAGGAAAAGTAACATTGCTCTCAACTAGCTTTCCTAGATAACATCAAATAATATTATAACTGTTATTCCGTATCAAAATCCCTATCATGAGTTGTAAATTGGTTTGTAAGTTTACTAAATTTATATATACTTATCTGCTTCTATATATCATTTACAGGTCAAATACGAGCACTTAAATGTCAAAAAACATCAAAGAATTGAGATTTATAATGTAACAAAGGTGTTTGCCAAAGAACTGAAACCTTAATCGTCTTAGAGTTAAAACTTACGGTGTATTGCCCCCGTTTCAACTACCGTTGTAGTTATCATATATCATCAAAGAACACATGTCTATCACAACTACGGCTAATTCGCTAACTTTAACTATATCACTAGTTAACTTTTACCTACATTTTGGAATGTCTACATTAAGCAAAACTACAAGCGTAGTTGGCCACCTTACAACTACGCCGTAGTTGTACACGAATCTAGAAATACTCAAATTAAATATGGTTCAAAAGCCATCTCAGACCAATTACCTATATGTTTTCTCCTTTATTACCTAGGGGTTTTGAGGAGAAAACACATATTCGTCACCTAATAAAGCTAGATAAAAGGAGTTATCGTGAGTAGTAAGAATTGAGTGTTGTATTCTGTAAACCTAAATAGTATATATGTTGTATTTCTACGTGTTTATGTTATATCTCCCTTATTACCATAGATTTAAATAAGCTAGTTCATCTCATTCTATTCTGTACGTCTTCCTACAAACATGGTCTCATTAATCATTTTTTAAATTTATTTTTAAACTTATGATCTTGATCTTCCACTATCTTGTGTTCATCAACACTTATTGATACCTATTTAGTTCCTTATTAATATGCTATTATTTTTCTGATTTACTTACAGATACTTATTTAGGTTTTAAGATAAGGTTGTGAGTATACTTTGTAGTAAGTGACCTGCAAAACCTTAGCGTCCTCTATAGACCTTGGGGTATCTAATCTCCATTGGTTGTTCCCCCTATGAACATCTGGTGTTCTCTTAGTTTGGAAACATAAGCAGGTACTCTATGCATTAAACAAGTGCCCTTTGATTAAAGCGTAATCTTAGACCTCCCTCCCTAAGGGAGCGAGCTTTTATTATAAGATCTAGCTATGATATTAGGCATGAATCACTCAGGAGTCTTGTTTTGCTCTTCAATCATTCCTGACACATCACTTGGAGGAATTAATTACTATGAACTAAGAATAGGTCAATTCCCTTCTTGGTTTCATTCCACTTAGGAATCATAGGTTAGGTAAGAATGATCTTTTAAACCTAGTGAAACCTTAGGATTCTAAGGATAGCATCCCTTCTATCTAGTTTATGTTTCCCCGTTACTTTACTCTTTCCTTGCAAAGTTTTCTAATCCTTTTCTCCTCATTGTCTTACTTTATTAATAAACTACTCTTTGGAACGACCTCGAATTTACCGGACCTACACTACACACGATCAGGTTTTGTGCCCGTTAGTGCATTTGTAATTAAAGGTGAAGCGAGTTTTATAAATTTAAAACTTGTCAAAAATAATTTAACAGATCATATGCATCAAGTTTTGGCGCCGCTGCCAGGGAGTAGTTTTATTTGGTGAATTAAGACCAAGTTGTTTGAAATTTATAATCATCTGTTTTTGTTCCACAGATAAGCATGTTTTACGAATTCAGGATATACTCAGGATGTACGGAGATAACATATTGCTGAAGGACACAGGGACCTATATCTCCCGCAATGAGACAACGTAGCTTCCAAAGAGTCAAACTTAACGACTCGTTAAAAAACAAAAGTGCTTACCAGGAGACAACCTGTGTGATTTACTATTTATTGCATTAGTTAAACTTCCGTTTGATCTCTAAATTGTCTTGGCCAAACCTTGAATTCACGTAAGCTCTTTATCTTGCTTGTTTGGGGTTGCACATATAATAATGAATAAATGATAAAGTTTTGAACTCCAACTACGCCGTAGTTGACATAAAAAACTACGGTGTAGTTTAAAAAATTTTGAAATCTAAAAACAGTTACAAGCCCAACTATGGCATAGTTGGGTCGATCCAACTACGACGTAGTTTTTGGTGGAGGTATAAAAAGAAAAGAACTACGGCGTAGTTTAGTTTTCTCATCATTTTTAACCTTTTCTCTCTCGGTAAAACCATAAAAATTACTATTTCCTTTTGTTCAAATAGATCTACTATGGCTGGAAATTACTCTTTCCTAATCTTGTTTGTTAATTGCTTTGTTTTTAATATTCGAATGTTTCTTGTTGATTGATTAGATTCGTTATTTTGTGATTATCTTTGTAATATGATTTGCCCTTAATTATCTGATCGATGGGTAAAATTTTAGGGTTTTGAGAATGATTGTATCGACTAAAAAAACCTTCTTGATTTGAACTCTGTGTTTAAATTTAATCACTTGAATCTTATGTTGAAAGATTTTATTTTGTAACCAGATCTATCTAAGGCATTTTCGATATTAATTATGATCCGCGTTAGGTTTTGGGTACACGTTTTTATCATTTTAATATGATTTGGGGAAAACTCATTGCCTAGTTACGCCGTAGTTAAGGTGTAAAACTACGGCGTAAGTCATTTCTAGGTTCAATAGCAAAAAAACTTAATTTTCCAACTATGGCGTAGGCTATATGGTTAACTACACCGTAGTTAGTACTTGATGACACCTTCTTAGGATTTTGTTAGTCAAATCTATTCTCTAATTCATGCTATGACTAACATGATAAAATTCCCAGGTTCTCATAACACATGGCTCAAATTTGAAAGTTGTGATTTCACACAAGAAAGCAAAAAAGCCTTCCGAACAACCTACAAGGATTTGATGAAAAAGGATATTGAGGGTCTCGAGGCTCTTGATTTTGCAGACTTTGGTAATATACATGGAGGGAGAGCACTCTAGGATTTAGATGAGTTCTGTCATGTTAGCTTTAGACACGAGGATATGACTTTTACCTCTCAAGCTTGGAACAGGTTGTTTAGGATTCAGAAGCCCGTAATTCATGAATACGTTCTCGAATTTTTATCTACTATTCATTTTAAGGATCATGTTGTGGAGTTGGATGTTGTTGACATGGTGGTTTTTCAACTAGGTGGTGCCAAGAGGAGTATGACTATGAGGGAGTTTAGTTTGCCACTTGGATTGAATACGGCTGAGGAATGAATAATAACTTGTTTGCTTTTTATCACGATAATTATGTTAGGAACAGACCCAATAGCTATAACCATGTCGCTTATTTCATTGGAATCTTGACCAAAAACCATTATGATAGTAGACACCCTCCCTCCTACATCTCCATCAAAAACCTCATTTGTCGGCTAGTTCATAGGTTGCTCACCTTGTCTATCATAGGTAGATATTTTGTTAAGGAGAATATCACTCTTGCCGACCTATTCTTTTTTAACAGCATATATGAGGGGGAATTGGTTGATGTCTCCTAAAATGTAGCTAAGTTTATGTGTGATAAAGCTAAGGGTGTCCAGAAAAGAGCAAGATTATGGGTGCACACATCATTAAGAGGATTGCTGTGTCTTTAGGGTTGATGAGTAATGTGTCTCGTAGGGTAGTTACTATAGGTTAAGACACCTCACTTTTGGATGTAGTGAAATTGGTTGAACTAGGTATCGTCAGTTATAATGGATTGGGTCAGGGTGAGATAGTTGAGGATAAGCTGGTTGATAGTGAGGATGAGGTTGATGCAGCTAAGGCAAGGAGGGCTCGGGATGAGAATGAGGGGAGTCCTAGACGACGCTCTAATATGAGCTTCACTAATAGGCTTAGGGTGATGGATGATAGGCTCGGGGACATTAACAGTAACATCTACCGTTTGAGTAACGAGGTGGAAGAACTTACTAAAGTCGTGTCTGGCATGTCTGAGCAGTATGACCCTTTTTATGGTGAGTTTAGATCAATGAGGATTGAGCAGGAGAGGTTCCACTCTTGGAACTCAAGCCACATGAGCTAGCTGGTATCCTATCACCACCTCGATCACATCTGCTTTAATGGAACCCATTATACTTATGTTCTAGATATTCCTGATTTAGGGGTTCAACAAGGGGTGAATTTCACAAGCAGCCCCCAGACCTACTCTACCGCACCTTTTGCCACACCAGCTGATCCGTTCGGTCTATTTGGCAGCCTTGGAGATTCACCTTCCACCTCCCAACGCCCTGGGAATGATATGGACGAGGATTGATTCCTCATTTGTGTTTGGTTTTAAGACAATTTATGCTTTTAAAACACTTCAAGTTTCTGTAATAATTTATGGATTGGTAGGATGTTATTTTAATAATTATATCTATGTTTCGTTTGCTGACTTTATGTTTTATTTAAATGGATTTATGAATACATAATGAAACTACGGTGTAGTTACACCATACAAGGACGCCGTAGTTATATGAACGGTTAATATGCTATACAAGAACTACGACGTAGTTTCACCATACAACTACGCTGTAGTTATTCTTTGAGTGAAGAAATTTTGAAGTAAAGGATCTCTTACCCAAGAAACTTATGAAGGGAGTCTTTCAGTTCTTATTTCTATTTTCTTTTATATTTTTATATTTGTACAAATGGGACTTTGTACATTTCTAGTTGGGAGGAGTAGAAATAAGAGTCATAAGAATCTACTTATTGCTATAACCTAAGCCGTGTTGTTTGTTTTTTTTCCCCCATAAACAGTTTTTTTTTTATTTTTTTTTTTTTTTTATTTTCTTTTTTTTTTTTGTGTTTTGAAAATTGTTGAATGGGGTGGGGAATGAGGGGGTGGACACCTATGAGTTTGGGGGGTTGTGGCCCCTTTTTTGTTTTTCCCCCCATCCCCACCCCCTCACAATTCCCCCCCCTAAATAATTTTTTAAAATAAATATATTTTAAAAATTTAAATAAATTTATTATTATTGGGGGGGGTGGGGGGGGGGGTGGTGGGCCACGTGGGGGGTGTTGGGGGGTGGGTGAAGAAAGGGGGGGGGTGGGGGGGGGGGTTTGGGGGGGGGGGGGGATTTTTAGGGTGGGTGGGGGGGGGCCCCCCCCCCCGCATAAAAAAAGGTTTGGAGGGCGGGGGGTGTTTTGGGGCCCCCCCCAAAAACTTGTTTATTTAAAAAAAAAAAAAAAAGTAATTAATTTTTTATTTTTTATTTTTATTTTGGGGGGGGGGTGGGGGTGGGGGGGAAAAAACCCCCATTTAAAAAAAAAAAGTGGGGGGGGGGGGTGAAAAAAAATGAATGATTGGGGTGGGTGGGTGAAAAATATTTTTTTTGTACCCAAATGGGGGGGGGGGGGGGGTTTTTTTTTTTTTTCCCTTTTTTTGGGGGACCAAAATCTCCCCGGGGGGGGGTGAATAAATTTTTTTATTTGGTTTTTTATTTTTTATTTTTATACCTTTTTTGTTTTGGGTATGGGGGGGGGGGGGGGTTTTTTGATATTTAGAAAACCCTTTTATAAAAAAAAATCGGGGGGGTTTTCTTAGTTTTTTTTTTTATTTAAAAAAACAAAAAAATTTTTTTATTTTTGTTTTTTTTATAAGTATTTTTTATATAAATACCAAACAAAAAATATATATATAAACACCCACCACCCAATATATATTAAGAATTTTAATATTAAAAAAATAATATTATGTAAAAATTAAATTTTGATAAATCATTTAGGTATAAATATATATATAAAAAAATAAAAGTGTGACCCACGTCCCTGATACCCAAAAAGTTAAAAAAAAAAGAAAAAAACATACAAACCTAATACACATTATAATCTAAATTTTATAATAATACATTTTTAACCGGGGGGTAGTATTGACCCTGCTCCCACCCATCCCCCCCCCCCCAAAAAAACAAAAAACCAATAACCCCCACCCCCCCCCCCAATTTCCATACTTCACAGAAAAAATTAGTAGAGGTCGATGAAAAACCCAACCCCCGACCACCCCCCACCGCCCCCCCCCCCGCAAAAAAAAAATTGTTTTTGTTTTTATTTTTGTTTTTTTCCCATAAATACCCCCCCCAAATTGAAACCCCCCACCCCCCACCCCCCCCCCCCCCCCCCCAAAAACCAACCGAAAACCCCAAAATATAATACCCCCCCCCCCCCCCCCCCAAAAAACAAAATCAAAAAAAAAGAACCAAAAAAAATATAAAAAAACCCCCCCCCACAAAATAAAAAAAAATCACCCCAAAAAAAAAAACATTTTTCCCGACCCCCCCAAAAAAAAAAAAAAAAAAAAAAAAACCCAAAAAATAAAAAAAATAACTAAGCCCCCCCCCACCCCCCCCCCCCATTTCCCCCCCAAAAACCCCCAAAAAAATTATTCAAATTGAAACAAATCAAGTCCCTTAAAACTACCCACCCCCCATAGAAAACCCCCCAATATAACCCCCCACCCCCAAAAACCCCCACGACCCCCCCCCCCCATACACACAAACTCCGCCACCCCCCCACCCCCCACCCCAAGCGCGCACCACCCACCCTTAACACCCACCCCACTCCCTAACCCCCCCCCCCCCCCCCCCCCCAAGAACCTTTATGTCACGCACATCCCCCAAAAAACAAACAGAAAAAAAGACACACCCACCCCCAACCCCCCCCAAACCCCCCCACAAAAAAAAACCAAACATATTAACCCCCCCAACAAAATAACCCAAACCCACCCCCCCCCCCCCAGATAACCCCCCCCCAAACCACTCCCACCCCCAAACCAAAACCCCCCCACAAAACCCTCCCCACAACCCACCACCCAACTCCACACCCAATAAAAACCCCCCCAAACACGTCCTTCATTTTATTATTCCCCCCCCCCCCCCCCCCCCCCCTTTTTTTTTTTTTGTTTTGTGTTTTTCCCCCCCCCACCCCCCCCCCCCCTTGTAAAAAATAAACTAATTTTTTGTTGTTTTTGTAAATGGAAGGTTGTGATTGTGGTGGAGTGTGGTGTTATATTTGTGGTGGGGGGAATAAAAACAAAAAATATAAAGGTGTTTTTGGGTGCCAACAACCCCCACAAACCAAATTTTAATTTAATTTTATTATAATTAATTATATTTTTATATTTTTTGTAAGTTATAATATATTACCCGTGTGGGGGGAAAATCAAATTTTATTAAAAAAATTAAAATATTTTTTATAATTATTTCCCCCCTTCCCCCTTCCCCCCCCCCCCCCTTAATCTCCTATTTTTTATTTTTATTTTTTTATTTTTATTTTTTTTTTTTTGTTTTTATGTTTTTTCCCCTTTTTTTTTTCCCCCCCTTTTTTTCCCTTATTTTTTTTTTTTTTTTTTTTCCCCCCCCCCCCTTTTTTTTATTTTTTCCCACCCCCCCCCCCCCCCCCCCCCCTTTTCTCTCCCCCCCTTTTTTTTTTATCCCCCCTACGTCCTCCATATTTTCGTTTTTCTTTTTGCTTTCCCCCCCCCCCCCCCTTTCCACCGGGGGGTGGGGGAGGGGAAAAGGAAAAAGGGGGGGGGGGTGGGTGGGGGAAAATGGGGGAAAAAAAAAAAAAAAAGGGGGTGGTGGTGGGGGGGGGGGGTGGGGTGGGGGGGGGGGGTGGGGGGTGGGGGTTGGGGGGGGGTGGGGGGGGGGGTTGGGGGGGGGGTGTGGTTTTTGGTGTTTTTTGTTTGGTGGTTGGAGGAAATTTTAAAAAAAAAAAAAAAAAAAAAGGGGGGTGAAGGGGTGTGTGGGGGGAAAGTGTGTGGTGTGGGTGGGGGGGGTGGGTGGGGGGTGGGGGGTGGGTGGGTGTGGGTGTTGGGGTAGGGGGGGGGGGGGGGGGGATGAAAAAATGATTTTTTGTGAACCAAAAAAAAGGGGGGGGAAAAAAACAAAGGGGGAAAAAAAAGGTGGGGGGGGGGGGGGGGGGGGGGGGGGGGGGGGGGTGGGGGGGGGGGGGGGGGGGGGGTTTTTTTGTTTTTATATTTTTTTTTTTTTGTTTTTTTTGTTTTTTTGTTTTTTTTTGGGGGGGGGGGGTTTAAAAGAATTGGGGGGGGGGGGGGGGGGGGGCCCCCAAAAAATCCCCATTTTGTTTTTAGGGCCCCCCCCCCACTTTTTTACCCGTGTTTATATGTATAGCTTCCCCCCCCCATGTGTTTCCCCACCATGCCCCCCCCCCCCCCCCCCCCTTTTCCTCCGGGGGGGTGTTTTATTATTTTTGGGGCACCCCCCAAAAAAAAAACTTACATAAAAAAGGTTTTTATTTGTCTCGTTTTGTATTGTTTTTTTTTATTTTAATTTTTACATGGATGGAAATTAAAGAATGGGATATAAAATAATGAATCGTCCCCCCCCCAAATTGTTAAATAAAATTGTTGGTGTGGGTGTGTTGACTCCCCCCCCCTAAAAAATACCCCCCCAAAAAAATAAATTGGGTGTGGCCCCCCCACCCATATATATAATGCCCAACCCTCCCGCAGGTGTGTGGTTTATAGGGTGGGTGAGGGGGGGGGGTGGTGGTACCCCCCCCCAAGCTAATATATAATACATTCCCCCCCCCTCCCATTACCCCCCTAATAAGCACCGACTTAATCCCCCCCCCTCCATTCCCTCCCCCCCCCCTTTTTATAAACAAAAATTTCCCCCCCCCCCCCCACCCCCCCCCCCCCAACCATTAAGTATACAAATAAAATATAAATTAAATACCAATACAAAAAATAAATAAAAATAAGAAATAAAAAAAAAGAAAATTTATTTTGTGTTGTGTTGTAAAATAAAAAAAGAAAAAAAAAAAAAAAAATCAAATAAAAAAAAAATTATTAAAAAAAAAAATAAAAAAATAAAATTCTTGTTTTTTTTTTTTTGATTTTTTTTTTTTTTTAAAAAATTTTTTTAAACTCCCCACGAAAAACCCCCCCCCCCCCCCCCCCGGGGAACTATATTTTATGTTTTTTTTGTGATATATATTTGGGTGGGGGGTGGTGGAACACCCCCCACCCCACGCCCCCCCCAAGGGGTTGGCAACTCCATGGTGTTGGGTTCCCAACATAACCCGAATGGTTGTGTTTTGCCCCCCAATATATACCCCCCCCCCCCCCCCAAAAAATAAAAAAAATAAAAAAAAAAAAACCCCCCCCACCCCCCAAAAAAACCCCCCCCCCCCCCCCCGATTAAAAAATAAAATTAAAAAATAAATAATATACTCAAAAAAATAAGATATTATTACTTAAATAAATAAAAGTAACAATATTATATAAAAATAAAAATTAGAAGGAATAAAAAAACGAATAAAAAAAGAAAAAATAAAATGAATAAACTAAAAAAAATAAAAAAAAAACAAAATATCAAATAAACAAAAACAACAAAACCCCCCAACCCAACCCCAAAACAACACCCAACCACACCCCCCCAAAAAAACCAACTTCACCACCTTACAAAACCACCCCCCCCTAGCCCCCCAAACCCCCCACCCCGCCCCCCCCAAACCAACCACCCACCCACTCCAACCCACCCCCAACCCCCCCCACCCCCCCACCCATCCCACCCCCCCCACCCCCCCCCACCCCCCCCCCCCCCCCCCCCCTACACACCCCGCGCACCCCCCCCCCCCCCCCACCCCCCCCCACCCCCACCACCCCACAAACCCCCACTCAACCCCCACACCCCCCCCCCCCACCCCACCCCCCATCACCCCTAACCACCCTCCACCCCCCCCCCCCCCCCCCCCCCCCCAACCCCCCCCCAACCCCCACACCCCACGCATGCAATACCAACCTCCACTTCCTAAACCTCCCTAAAACCCCCCCCCCAAAAGAAAAAACCCAACCACATAACAACCCCCCCCCACCCCCCCCCAAAGCAACCCACACCCCCATTAACCCCCACCAACTCGCTTCACATACTACTCAACCACCCCACCCACACGCCCCCCTACCCTACCCCCCCCACCAACCCGTCCCACACCCACCCCCCCCCCCCCCACCCCCCCCCCACCCCCCCCCCCCCCCGCCCCCCCCCCCCCTCCCCCCCACATCACCCACCCCACCCCGCCCACCCACCACCCAACACACAACCCCCCCCCCACCCCCCCCCCCCCCCCCCCCCCCACCACCACTCCACCCCCCCCAATCATCGCCCCACCAACAAACAATCAACCCACCCACCCCCCCCCCCCCCCCCCCCCTCACCCCCCCACACACAACCCCCCCCCCACCCCCCCTCACCCCCCCCCCCCCCCCCCCGCCAACCCACCCCCCCCCCCCCCCCCCCCCCCCCACCCCCCACCCCCCACCCTCCCCCACCACCCACCCCCCCACCCCCCCCCAACCACACCCCCACCCCCATACCCCCACACCACTACAACGCCCTCACCACCCCCCACCCCTCGCCCCACCCCCATCCCCCATCCCCCCCCACCACCACACAACCCCAAAGCCCAAGCCCAACCACCACCCAACCCCCCCCCCCCCCCCCATCTCCCCTACCCCCACCAATCCCCCCTCATAACGTAAACCCACTAACAACCAAGTGGCCCCCCGGGTACCACACCCGCCCTCCAGGCGTGCGCCCACAGTACTGGACGGCCACTAAGGGTTATAATATTATGGGTCATTTATAGTAAGAGCTGAGATATCGATCACTGTATGCCCGGAGGTATATCAGACTAATTTAATGGTTATGACCGGTAAACACTTTTACCAAAAATAAGTATCTAGCGAAAAATAAGCGCCCATCTATTAAAAACTGTTAAAACTGCATATTGATCGACTTTCACCCTGTTTGGCCCGTTCTCATGTGGCTAAACACATCCCAGATCAACTGATTCATATGTAAATGAATCGAAATTGCCACATCTAAGCCAAAAATGTTCTTATACCTAGAGTTTTCTTCAGAGGGTAACTACATCCTCTAGAAGGACCCCTCCCACCCTAGTCGCATCCAAGTATTCAACTGTCGGAAGGGATAAAGCATAAGATAAAAGGAGTGCTTCTATATGCAATTGCCCCTTTTTCAAAAATATACCCCATGCTGGTTAGTAAATTTTAAGCGAGAAAAATTGGGTATGTTTGACTTGTTTAGTAATCAGATTAAGGGAGAATATTCAAATAAGCAGTAATATGCTTATAATCTTATCTAAACAAACTAATAAATAAGCTTTACTTGTTTTTTGGTTTTTAGTGTTTGTTATTTGCAGGAAAATATTTTAAGAGACTAAAAATGGACAAATGGATTCTTGCATATATCATGTTGAGGAGTTTATGTTTGAAGTTAGAAGCTGGTTATCTTGAAGGGTTTCTTATGGAAGAGTGCTTAATTCCCAAGGGCTAGAAAGGAACTTCTCTAGATGCTATATATATTATCAAACCCACATAGGGTTTGACATTCATCTCTATCACCTGCTCTCTCTTTCTCTGTAAACCGACTTATTCATCTTTGTATAATCATACGGTTGAGATCATCTTGATCTTCAATATTCTCTCCCTGTAATCATTTGATTATTATCTTATTGATAATAATCTGATCTTGTATACGTTTGGATTAGTTTAGTTGGTAATCTGTGCCAACGTTTTCATTCTTGTATTGAACATTCGATCTATTAAGGTTTATTATTTATTGTTTACAAAAGGAATACATTATTTGTTATAAGGATGATATCTTTGCCAAAAATAATCATGACTCGGGTCACGAGTGTATATAATAAAACCCATAACCATAAACTGTTTGATTTAAGTTCATCTGTTATCAAAGTTTATGTGGATACCAAGAGACTAATTTCCACTCTCCATATCCATCTTGCTCCAATGGATAAGATTAAACCAAAAAACCATTTTCATTCTTTTTTTTTCAAATATTAATATCTCGTAGACCGTTAATCGTTAAGCGAAAAAAGAATACCATCAGGACAAGAATTTAGTTATCCACTTTAATATACTTTCGACAAAAAAAATCATTTTTTCAAGTATTTTTACGTTTTTTTCTTCGTTTTTTCGTCGTTTTTTCATTGTTCTTGCATGAGAAATCACATGTGATTAAACACTAATAAAATGACATAAGATATTAATGTTAAATCACATATGATATTATTGATAAATTACAAATGATATTAGAGTTAAATCATATATAATATTTAATTTTAATGCAATCACATGTAATTCGATGTTAGTGTTAAATCATATGTGATTTTATACGAATGTGAAATAATAAAATCGATTTAATCTCAACCGTTGATTTATTTTTTGATGAATGGTGGGGATGAGTTCTTTATGGTATCCAATATAACTCTCCTCAAATTGTTCTAGAATCATCTTATTATATATTTTTTTTTGATTTTCATAATATCTCAAATACATTATTTGTCATCGTATCTTTACCAAAAATAATCAAAAATACATTATTTGTCATCGTATCTTTACCAAAAATAATCAAGACTAGGTGAATATAAATAAAACACATAACCATAAAATTTTCTCATCGATATCTTTTCATAGTTTAAGGTTGGTCGGTTTTCTCTATCTCTGTTATTATTACTTTATTTTTATTTTTTATTTCATAATATTAAAAATTCGTAATAACCATTGATATGGATATGTATACAGAATCTGTTATTGAAGCTAAAAGAATGCATCTGTATATAATAACTCATCGCTAGGATTATTGTTATTTTTTTGGTTTAGCAAGCAATAATATATGTAGCATCTCCCTGTAAAACTTAGATTATCATTTTTGATCTTATAATTCTCACCACAATGCTTCATAGATGTTATATAATAATTTCAGATGGCCAGGAACGAGACCGAAGCGAGGAGATACAAAACCCTAGCCATGATTAAGTTGGAACAACGAAGTTACGCGTCGGCACTATCTTATCTGAAGAAAGCTAGAAGAAACTATAATAAACTTGATGCCCTTGATAATCTAGAAGCGGGTGAGGAGTGGTGAGGAGCAGGGAAGACAAGACTCACTATGTGGTCCTTGGAGTGACTCCCAAGGCTACAAATCTCAAGATCAAGAAGGCGTACAGAAAGATCATTCTTCTTGTCCATCCGGACAAATGTTTGGAGTTTCCACATGCAGCAACTAGTGCAACCGAGAGGCTAAATGATGCATACAACACTCTTCTTGATGCTGATGTAAAAGAAGAATATGATCGAAATGTGCCAACCACCTGTTGGTTCCTTTGTTTCACGCAGTGAATTATCATTTGTTTTATGTCTTATTAATCGTTGTTTAGAATTGTTTTTCTTCACGAAGTGAATTACTCTCAAATGTTTTAATAAATGTTAACGATTAGTAACCAAAATTCGGATGTCCGGACATGGTAATTTTGCATCTTATGGTCCAAATAATAAGTTTTGCACTAGCGGCACATTAAAGCTACTTGTTCATCTTTCATCTTTTACTTTGTTTCCGCGTTCACAGTTGATTATGTGATTCTATCATACAATATTGCATAGTAAGTTTCAAACGTGCATCCGATGTTTTAATATATGTTTAGAATTAGTAACCAGTTTTCGGAAATGTCCGGACATAGGTAATTTTCCATCTTATGGTCCAATAAGATGTTTTGCATATAGCAGCACATCAAAGGTTCCTATGTTAATCCTTTTCTTTTTACTCTGTTTCCGCAAAGTTTACACAGTTGATTATGTGATTCGATCATAACAATATTGCATAGTAAATTTCAAACGTGCATCCCAACACCCAGATCATATGCCATGAGAGCTTTATTTTATAGTTGGGATTTGAATTCATTGGGTAGAGGTGCCAATTTTGGCTCATTATTTATATCGGGGAGGTTTGGAATATTTTATGGGGATGCTAAAAATATAACATAGTATTTAACAGAGTATTATCCGATTCAGCGCGACCTGAACTCCGGGCATACAAAAAGTAAACAACTGATGTGAATGTGATTAACCAATTTGGATATTGGTGGCTAATTAGGTTTAGGTGTTATTTCTTTACTTAACCTACCCCACTTTCCACTGATCCCCCCCCCTCTCCCCTTTTCTTTACTTTTTGTTTTCATGTTCCCTTATACTTTTAGTTCTTTTTTTCCCCTTTAATTCCTAAGACCTCAGTTTTATAAATAATATCTAAAATTACGACTGTTAAAATTTTAATTAATTATGTCAACTATATGGTACCAATTAAATTCAGGTTTATTAGAACTGGGTTTTTTGGAGGAAGTATAAAGGGAAGGGGAAAGGTGTTTTATTGCGTTATGTTATTAAAGTAATAAATTCCCCCCCCCCCCCCCCCCCCCCCCCCCCCCCCCCCCCCCCCCCCCCCCCCCCCCCCCCCCCCCCCCGTGTAATTATTTTGGGTTTGGGGGTTTATATATGGGGGGGGGGTGGTGGAGGGGGAGTATTGGTTCGGATGGTGAGGGGGTTGTGGTGGAAGGCGGAAGGGGTGGTGCGGGTTTGATAATAAAGATATGGGAAAATAGAAAGGGGGAGGGAGGTGTGGGGGGTGGGGGGATGGGAGGTGAAGGAAAGGGAAAGGAAATTGGGTAAATAATGGAAAGATGACATATAATAAAAAAAAAGGGAAAAGGGGAAGGGGTGGGGTGTGGGGGTGGGGGGGCGGGAAATGAATATAAAATAAAGGGGTGTGGGGAAAAAAAAAGGGTGAAAGGGGGGCGGATGGGAAGAGGAAATATGAAATAAAAAATAAAATGTGTGTTAGATTAGCAAAAAAAAAAAAAACAAAAATAATGAAAAAATAAATAATAAAAAAAAAAAAAACAATAAAAAAAAAAAATAAAAATAAAATAAAAAATAATAATAAAATAATAATAATAAAATAATAAAATAATAAATAAAATAAAAAAAAAAATAACTAAATAAAAAAAAAAATAAAAAAAACAAAAATCATAATAAAAAAAAAAAAATAAAAAAATAAATAAAAAAAAAAAAAATAATTAAATAAAAAAAATAAAAATAAAAAAAATAATACAAGGAAAATTTAAAATAAATGAATAAAAAAATGGAATGGTGGGTTTGATAAAGTGTGGTTTGACGGTGGGAGGGGTGGGTGGGGGGTGTGGAAGGTAGGAGTGGGTGGGGTGGAATTAGTGGGGTGGTGGGGGGGGGGTGGGGAGGTAGGGGGCAAATATAAAAAAAATAAAAAAAATAATATAGGGGGATGGGAAACTAATAAGGGATACGGGTGCGGGATGGAGAAAATTGGGAAAAATTATATAGGGAAATTGTTGGGGGAAGGATGGGGAGGGGATAATATACTTTGAATTTAAAAAAAAAAAAAAATGAATAATGTATAAAAAGTGGAGTGGTGGGGGAAAAGGTGGAATTTTGGTTGTGGGAATGCGATAGTAAATGAAAAAAAAAATAATTAAAGGGTAAGGTAGGTTGTGGGCCCGAAGAGTTAGACTATATGTAAAGGGGGTTGATGTGGAGGATTTATGGGGATGGGGGTGGGAGGGGTGGGAGGTTGGGGGAAGAAAGGGTGGGAGGAAGGGAATGGAAGGGTGAAAAAGGGGGTGTTGAGGAAATGGGGAATTAAAAGGGAATAAATGGGTGGGGGGTGGGAAATCGAATGAAAAAAAAATTAATGGGGGTGGGGTGGAGGAAAAGAAAAAAAAAAACCGGAATGACGGAAAAAAGAAAAGGAAAAGGGGAGATGAAAAAAAAAACAAAAAAAAATAAGGGGTGGGAGAAATTGGGAGAAATGTAATAAAATGTGTGGGTGCGGGGGGGGGAAGGGTGGAAAAATAGAAAAATAGGGATGATGGGAGGGGTGAAAAAGAATGACAAAAATACAAATATGAACAATCTAAATGTGTTTTTTTTTTTATTGTTTTAACATGTCTTTTTTGGTTAAATCACATTTTTGTGCGCATTTTAATCTCTTTTCGTAAAAGATGGATGGTTTTTTATGGGAGGGGGGTTTTAGTGGAAGGATAGGGGTAAATAGGTGAATTTTTATTTATTTAACCAGGAAATATTTGTTAGAGGAGTTGGTGTAGTGGGGGATAGAGATTAGTATGTAGTCAATTCTATTTGTATGATAAAGAGGATTTAGTGAATTAATAGGATGGTCTTTTAAAAGGGAGCATATCAGAGGGTAGTTTTATCTTAGAGAGTTCTTTTTGTTTTTAGTTAAGTCCCTTAATTGAAGTTGATTCCCTTTTTGGGATATTATCAAATAAAATTTGATAAACAAAATTGAACCTTAGTAAATTTCATTCATTATTAAAACAGAGTTTTTATTTTTTTAAGTTTTTTTTTCTCTATTGGGGTTTTTTTTTTGTTGGTATGGGTTATATGTGTGTTTTTGTTATTTTTTTTTACAAATCTGTTCTTGTAGCGGAGGCTTGATTATTTTTTGGTCAGGTTCTTTTTTTTTGGCCAAAAGAGAGACCCCATAACCTATTGCTAAAGTTTTCCTTAACTTTATAAAATATTTATTAACTGTTTATCTTTCCTTTTTTGAAGCATTAATCAATTAATAGTATATTAAATAGTACACTTAATTAGTGACAGATTTTGTTTGTTCATATACCCAGGTATTTGGTTTTGATGGGGGTTCATTATGTAGGTAATCTGTTTTGGCGAAAGTGATCTAGTAATCATCACCTCTTACCTAATACTCATTCGCTTACCAAAAGTTTTTTATACTAGATTGTGAAGTAACAGAACATATATAGCCATTTCTTTTCTTTTTTTTCTTTTTTTTGTTTCTCAATTTTTTTTTTCTTTTCCTTTCTTTTTTTTTTTTTTTTTTTTTTTATTTTTCAATTGTTTCATTTTTTTTTCTTTTATTTTCTTCTTTTTTTTTTCTCCTCTTCTTCCTCATATTATTATCAATAAGATAATAATCAAGTTGATTACGAGGTGACCTGAGATATAATTTGAAATCAAGATGGATGCTCAAACCTTATGTTATTTTTATATCATAGAATGAAATAAGTCAGTTGTGTTTACGAAAAGAAAAAGACAAGGGATAAAAAAAAGAAATTAAGAGGAAAGAAAGGTGAGAGAAGGGAATTTATCAGTTGGCAGAGAATTGAATTTGCAGTATAAGATATAAGAGACTTTTTAGTGAATACAGCCCGATGTATTAGTTGATGTTCAGATGAGCTTATGATTAATATTATCATTATCCCATCCAGTTTTTTCCATTATCAACTCTTATACATTCTTCTTTTACCCATAAGTTTATAATACGCGGTTTTTAGAAGGAGGGTGGTTGAATAGAAATTTTTCAGAGGAAATTGTTTGGATTATTATGAGATATTTAGAATATTTTTTTTCTATGAATTTGTAGAAGAATAGATATTGGCAAAGATAAGAAATAGAATAGATTAAATGATTTTACTTATTTCGGTTAGAAATTAGTATTGATGTAGAAAGTAGGGAAATATTTTTTTAGAGTAAGGAGAATAGAAATTAATTTAGAATGAGATGTTTTTTTTTTTTTTGAAATGTTAGGAATAAATATTAATTAATTGTGATTTAGATTTTGAGAGACTTTTTTGAAATAGAATAAGTCTTTTTTAGAGAATGGAGAGAAGGATTTAGAGATTTTAGAAAATATTGAGAGATATTTTTTCTTTTAGACGTGATTAAGAATAGGAAGAGATATGTTACTATGATAGATATGATTTTTGGTATTAGAGAGTAGAACAATATAGAGTAGATTGTGATGGTTGTTAGAATTTGTATTAGAGTTTTAGAAATATTTTGAGTATTTTGAATGTGTCAAAACCCTTTACTATTGTTGAGAGGAAGTAGAATGTTTTTTTGGTATATATTTTTTTTTTTTTTTTTGTTTGTTTTTTTTATGGTATTTTTATTTTTAGAATTAGGGCTTAGTGTTTTATATATTTTTAGCATCTTTAGTTATGAGATAGAAGTTTCTAGTGATTCCTTAGTTAGCTTTTCTAAGACCTTTTGTTTGGGATAGAGAATTAATTTTATTAACAATCACTCTTCCCCTAAATTTTCATAAGAAAGCCCACACCTTCAATGAAGCGATATAACCCTGCTTCTAACTTCCAAGCATAACTCTCCTAAACATTGATATATGCAAGAATCATTTTTCCATTCTTTAGTCTTTAAAATATTTTCCTGCGATTGCTTGTAGGCAAAATAAAAAACACCTAAAAAAATAACAAAACCAAAAAAAGGAGAAAAAAAATAAAACAAAGGTAAAGTTAATTATATTTATTAGTTTGTTATTAAGATTATGCATGGCGGAGTGATCTTTTTTGTACGATAAGAATTAATATGCATATATTACTGCTTTTTATATGAATATTCTCCCTCTTGATAATCTGCTTTCAAGGTGACTCTAAACATGTCAACTACCCATTTTTTTCGTCTTACAAACTACCCAATTTTTCTCGCTTAAAATTTACTAACTAGCATGGGGTATATTTTTGAAAAAGGGGCAATTGCATATAGAAGCACTCCTTTTATCTTATGCTTTATCCCTTCCGACAGTTGAATACTTGGATGCGACTAGGGTGGGAGGGGTCCTTCTAGAGGATGTAGTTACCCATATCCAACCTTACTATAAATGACCCATACCATTCAACCAACTAGCCTACCCTCCCATATCTCCGCCTCTAGTATTGCCTAAAGGACCCTTTGGTCCAATTTAGAACTCTGTGTAATCCTAAAATCTTATGGCCTTATGGGACCTAGGACGCTGTGAGGGCTTAGGATATAGCTAGAACGTCCTTGTGTATTTAGAAAATGGGCAGTTACTTTATCTGCTTAGGTTTTCCTTGTGTATTCTTTAATCAGCATTAGTTTTCGGTTGTACAGATTTTTTTGTCAGTGCATGTGTTATAACGTAGTTGATAACTAACATCAGGTTAACTCATATATTTTTATTAGACATGGAAAATAGGTAGGTCTAACAAGTTGGGCAAATTGTCGAAATGAGTTAATAATGATCGTAACCTGTTCCGTTTACCCGCAAACATTTATTGCCTTTTTTTCCTTCTTAAACATGTTTCTTGCTAAATAATATATACAGTTTTGTATGCATTACAAAAAACTTTTTGGTAATTTTCATTTTTTTTAATACTTGCCTGTATCCGTTAAAGATTAATAAAACCCAATTCGACCCATTCACAAGTTAATGCTTCCAACATAGCATCTCTGATTTCTATGTAATGTGTGATTAAACACTTTAGCTTGAGTGTCTGCAACAATTAAAGGCTACTTGTGCGGTTTCAGTGTAAATAGCCTCGTCTCTTGTCTTGCATCATATATTTTTATCAAAATTCAGCTCTTACGATTTGCTTCCTTGATTATATATTGAGCGAATGATCTGTTCTCAAAAAGATTAAATGCTTATACATCAATGAAATATAGTAACAACTTTGATTATTCATAGCTCCTAACACAACTCCCAAACTGAGCGGATATAAGTGCTTATTATGCAAGAGAGACCTCGCTTTAACATGAGAAGGAGCAGTGTTTAACTGCTATCCCACACCAGTAGCGGTCCTTACTTTGTGGGCATTCAATATTCATACAACAAAAGCCCCTTTTTTTCCCCAGCGACATATGTCGCTGGGGAAAAGTCGCTAAACGACAAAAATACTCCGACGTGGCATTTTTTCTCGTTGAATCTTTAGTCAAACTTTATCGAAACGTTTCCCCAGCGACATGTCGCTGGGGAAGATTTTCATGAAATTTAATAAAAAATTTCAGCGAAAATCTAAGCGGGAAATTATCCCGCCAGTCTTTCCCCAGCGACATGTCGCTGGGGATACTTTTGTTCATTGTTTAGTGCGTAATTAGTCCATAATTGTTGTAGCGTTTGAACTGTACAACTTTCCCCAGCGACATGTCGCTGGGGAAACTTAACAGGCTTATTTATTAGGCTGGCCCGTTTATAAGTTAACATATTTTCGGGTTTGGGCTTAGTTTCCCCAGCGACATGTCGCTGGGGATGTTCGTTTGACTTTTAAACAAACTACGTTTTTAGGCTATTTTCGGTCCAATATTCCACATACTAACTAAATTTACTTCAAAGTTAACTGAATTTTACTCCTAGCTACCACTATATGTAATCATAATACACGGAATGACCAAATCGATTAACGTTTATTATTAAAACATCAAATTACATTAGAAATCGATAAACACTCAAACATTAAAGCATAACTCATACATTCCAAATGCTAGATTGATTTATCTTAATGAAAAACTACTCCATATTAAGGTTTCCCATCCCATTATAGATCTCGTAAAGTATTGCAGCTGACTCAAGTGTGTGGTAACCCTAACTCATACATTGAACCTACAATGTGTAACCCTAACTCATACATTGAACCTATAATGTTGAACCCTAACTCATACGTTGAACCTATAATGTTGAACCCTAGCTCATACAAAGAACCTATAATGTTGAACCCTAACTCATACATTGAACCTATAATGTTGAACCCTAACTCATACATTGAACCTCTAATGTGTAACCCTACCTTATACGTTGAACCTCTAATGTGTAACCCTAGCTCATACATTGAACCTCTAATGTGTAACCCTAACTCATACATTGAACCTCTAATGTGTAACCCTAACTCATACATTGAACCTCTAATGTGTAACCCTAACTCATACATTGAACCTCTAATGTGTAACCCTAGCTCATACATTGAACCTCTAATGTGTAACCCTACCTTATACGTTGAACCTTTAATGTGTAACCCTAACTCGTACGGTGAACCGAGAAAACCAAACCGACTGAACCGGATGACTCGATCCGAATGAACCGAGAAACCATATCATTATATAAACAATAATAAAAAAAATTAGTTATTATTTATAAGATACATAATTATAAAAAACTTATTAGTATTTATATTTATAAATGTATACAATTTAACATAATTTTTAATAAGATAACACTTTCCCCAGCGACATGTCGCTGGGGAAAATATTTCAATTTGTCGTTTTGCGAAAATGGCGCGTTATTGAAAAATTATGGAGGGCTAAACGAAAAAACTTCCCCATCGAATGAAAAGTTTCCCCAGCGACATGTCGCTGGGGAAAGTTTTTCTTACTAAAAATTAATTTAATCGTTGACAAAGTCAAAGTTATTAATCGTTTCCCCAGCGACATGTCGCTGGGGATTGTCGCTGGGGATTGTCGTTGACAAAGTCAAAGTTATTAATCGTTTCCCCAGCGACATGTCGCTGGGGAAAAAACCTTATCATAAACAGGTCTGCTTTTCTCACAGACGACCAATACCGATTAAAACACAAAAAAAAACATCTTTGACGATTTTATCATCAAAAAAACCACCACCACACACCACTCATCGCCACCATCACCACCACCACACCACTCATCACCACCACCACGGCATAACCCACCACACACGAGCACCCCTCCTCTAAAAGTTTAATTCTTTTTCTTTTAATCCTCTAGGTATCCCCAGCGACATGCCGGGCAGCGGGGTTTTTGGAGGGGCTGTTGGCGGATTTTGGCGGGGCAGCAGGGTTTTTGGCGGGGCAGCGGGTTTAATAAGGTGTGCTTTTTTTTATCCTTTAGG
>BQNB010040564.1:35402-47316 GCA_026074375.1 Tanacetum coccineum
TTCTACAAGAATTATGAAGTGTACAGGAAATACAAACCTAACTCACCTTCGTAGGAATAATGATTGCATTTAGCATATGCAACAAGCCTTTTAAACCACTTGGTGCCCTAAGTGGATGAGTTAGTCTCGTGAGGGCTTCCAGAGAACATACCCACAAAGTCCATTTACGTATACAAGGTTTAGACATGTTTAAAACTTAAATTTTTAGGATTTTAGAAGGAGATTACGACGTAACCTTAGTAGTTACGTCGTAATCAAGTGATAAAAATTTTAAGTTTTAATGTGTTACGGCGTAACCAGGAAATGGTTTACGTCGTAACTGCAGTGGTTACGGCGTAAAATAACTCGTTACGCCATAACTACTACAAATTTAGCAAGGTTACCACATGATTATGAGTCGAGCCGGTCTCGATAATTGCCTCCTAGCTTCTGGATTCTGCACAACAAAGTAAGAAACATGCAAACCGACTAATGAAAAAAGGAAATTTCATTAAATGAAGGACGGGTTATCTCCCGACAAGCACTTTTGTTTATTAACGAGTCTTTAAGTTAGACTCATATTCATTCTACGTCATCTCGTCATCAATACATCCCCGAATCCAATCTACAACTTTCTGATCATATTTGTACTCGTTCCCTAAACTAAGGCAACCACTGTAGAATCCTTTAATCTTTTTTTAGGGTTATGGATTCCTTTTTTCTTATCTTCGTCACTGACTTTTAACAGGGGTCCCATTGAGTTATGTTGATTTACCGTTAGTTTCCTAAAGGCTTTTTCGGCTCGTGGCATATGAAATATTATTTTATCATTACCGATTTTAAACCAAAGTGTTCATTTACCCCGGTCTTCAACTAGTCCTAATTGTTCTTTGAAAGACTGTTCAAACAGAACTTCGATTAATTCCTTTTCCACAAATTCACTAATGTTTTCGAGAATGATGAAATCAACTAAGAATTTGTGGTTTCCTATGAACACATGTAAATTACCATGTTAATTCTAGAATATATTAGTTCATGATTCATGATGGTGTTATAGGCTTTTCTGGACATTATGTTGAAAGGGGTTTGTGGTTCGAAACAGGGATTAAAATTAACAAACCCTATTTTTCAAGAGAGTTGTAAATTATCAGGGCTGTGTAAATGGATTCTACCACTGCTTTTAAAAAATTCAGTTCTAGCTTTTTCATTAGACAGAATCCTCGGATCTAGGTCATCCCACATGTCATCTATATCAACAAATTCTTCCAATCCTATGCTTATTCTTTTATCAGGATCATAGAGCGTCATACTGACATCTTCCTTGACTTCCGCTAATTCTGATGGTGAGAGCGAAATTATATCTTGGCTTCCGTATTCGGGTGATAAGTAATTTTCAAAGTCCCCTACCTTTTCGTCATTCATGACTAAATCATCTAATTCTTGCATTTTATCAAATTCGTTTATAACGCAAATAGGATAAACAGAGGCGGGAGATTCTTTCTTATTGATATTAAAAACTACTTGATTATTTCCAACTCCGAGAGAGATCTTTTTACAGTAAACATGAATATTTGCATGAGCAGTTGCCAACATGGGCCTGCCTAGGATAATCGTGAAATTTTCATCTTCCATGATGTCGAGAATGACGAAATCAGTGGGAAACACAAAATTACTAATTTTCACTAGTACATTTTCTTTTATCCCTTTTGGAGATTGCATGGATCTATTAGCCATTTCGATAGTCATTTTAATTGGTTTCAAGCTTCCAAGTCCTAATCTTTTGAATAAGGAATAGGGCATAACGCTGATACTTGCCCCTAGATCAGCTAAAGCGTTACTCGTGGAGTGGTTTTCGATAATACAAGGAAGGATGAAACTTCCAGGATCGGTTTCTTTCGAAGGAAGTTTATTTTGAAGGGTAGCGGAGTAGTGTGCGGGTAATTCCTTGATTACATGAGAAACTACTTTTTGTAATTGTTGTTTTGGTTTATCATGAGTTGTAGTTGGTTCCTTATTTTCCTCAAGGATGCGACTTTTTACTTTTTCACCAAATGTCTCAGTTTTAGGCATCAGAGTGTGCTTAGGGTTGTGCGTGGAGATCAACTGAGCGAGGTGATTTACTTTTTGCTCTAACCTTTTTATAGAGGAATCATGATTCTTTAAAATTAGATTAGTACTTATCATGATCTTTTTCATCCACTCATTTTGGATTGTTTATCTTTCGCCAGATTCCTTCAGACATTGCTCGAATTTGTCTTTGAGGTTGGTTGGACGATTGCTAGGTTCAGTGTAGGTCTTATCATAGTTGATTTTGCTAGATCTTATGCTTTTAACCTCAGCATAGTAACTTTTTCTGTCATCATCCGTATTCAATTTGCGAAAATCTCCTTTCAGCACTTCTATTTTGTGATTTAATAGTTTCAACTTTTCGGTGATAATACGTAATGGGTTAAGGGTAGTCATGTGATTTTATTCGCAATGCCATTTATGAGAATGTTCAACCAATTTTTGGATTGACTTCAATGCATCTGAAGCCGTCAACCCAGGAATAAGACCGTTGAGTCGATAGCTCATCGAGTTTGGCTATTTAATCCATTGTAGAATGTGTTTACGTTTTGGTGATTGATGTGTGCTAAAACACACATCATTTATAACCCATAAAATACTATTAATCAGACTAAAAATACTAAAATATGCTTACTTATATTGCAAATATGTTTGTTTGGTATTTTTATGTCTTGCAGGTAAAAATGATTGAAAACAAAGCAAAAACGGGTATTTACGGGTTCGTTTCGATCAACAGTGCTAAATATTCAAGATCAAGACAAAGTCGTGAAAAGTCCCCGAGCATGCCATTGGAAAGAGCGCGAGATTACGAGTCCAACGGTGCCCTCAGATCTTTCTAGGCCAGCCCGTAACCCATTTTATAGGCTGGGCCAGCCCACGCTAACAAAGCCCAGCACTTAAAGCCCAACAATTCACAAAAGCCCAAACACAAAAAGGAAATAAAATCTGATATGTAAAAGGGAAGTGACGTCAACTGACGTCACAAACATGTTCCCCTAATTAAATTAAGTTATGATCATGTGACCTTCCACTATATACTTGTGGAGTTTGATCTAGGCTTATCTAAGATATAATAACAAAGTATAACAATTTGCACATCAGAATATAAATAAGAACAATGTTATTTAACAAGGTTTTTCATTCACATACAAGCCCCAATTCTATATGATCAGTATAGAACAATTACCTAACTATAACAGGATCAAAGACACTTTGATCTTGAGGCTAAACCATACTCTAGACATCTACATCTTTACTTGTGCACACAATCACACACTAAAACAATGTCTAGGGATCTCTTTATATAGAGAGTCCATAAGACTTACAAAGGAATCTTAATTGTATTAGGAAACTAAATCTTCCTAATCTTTGATCTTTACCTTTTAAGCAAATCTTTTAGAATCCTTCATCTTTTATAGAAATCCATATTGCCGACTTTGATCCTTTTGTTTCATTCTTTATTCTTTTAAGCAAGTTCTTTTGTATCATCAAATCAATAAATCCAAACAATATTCCCGTATTTGATGATGACAAAACAAACTGTAAACTGATTCCAAGATGATCATAGTAGCTTCATCTTCAACAATCTTCATCTTCAAATCTAATCTATGAATGAAACAATCTTTAATCTTCTCCTTAACTTAAGATTTCCTTTGAACTTGTTGAAACTTCTTCAACATCTTGTTCCATGCCATGTCACCACACTAAATAAGTTGCAAATAATATCATCTTTGTAACATCTTCCTCTTTTTGTCATTATCTATTAGGGGAATGTGAACTTATGCAAATTTGATCTTTACAAGTACAAACCATATATTACACTTCTAATCCAAGCTTTCCAATGTCTCAAATTACCCTCCATGACGCATAATAAGAATAATGAATTTAAGCAGTAGAAACTTAAACTAGCAGTAGTAATAATGACTTAGCAGTAGTAAGAATCAAAACCTTCCCCTCAAGTGGTGCATGTAACATATCCAGATGGTTAAACACTTTATCATATGCTTCCCCTGAAACCAATATGTTAACCATCTCTTGAATCTCTTATTCTGTTGGCTCTATGTAATGACTACTGATGGAGAAAACTCAGTATTACAAACTTGATGCTGAAGTAGAATAACCCAAACTTGTGTCTTATGTCTTGTACTATCCACATGACTCCAAACTCATATTGATGATATATAAGTAGACCTCAATCTCTTGACAAAATCCTCATTTAAATGAGACACTGAGCACTACAACGTAACTCCTTTAAGTGATAGCAAATGTGCGCATTGAGCACCAAAAGTTTGTAGATCACACATTGCTAGATTTGACAAGTCTTCGTCAACATCAATTTTAAGCACGAACAAGTTATCTTCAAAGTCATAATCCAACCAAACCTGACTTTAAGATATGATAAGAACACGTACCCGTGAAATTTTACTTCAACTTCAAATAAGTGATAAACAATTGTCTCAGTAATCACCTTTTGCAATTAACTCAAAAAATATATAGCCTTTTTAACCAAACATTCTGTTCCAATCGGAGATTCAAACCATGTGTGTTTTCTAATATTGAACAAAGCTAATAGTAGTAAAATACCTCTTCTGTCCGACAACGATCAGTAGCATTCAAACTTGTTTCCTGTTGGGATTCGAAGCAAATAAATCATGAACTCTCAGATGTTAAACTTAACATCAGATGTATAAAGACCAAAAGGAAGTAATTATAAGAAAATAACCAATGATTACAATCGACTTTCCTTAATCCAAAGAGAATAAAAACATCACAGTTTTAACACGAACCCCTTACAACTCAGGAACAACCACCACCATAAATCAATAACTCAAACATGCTTTAAACATAGCAGTAGTTGTGCTTTTAAACAAGCAGTAGTAGTGCTTTTACCTTAGCAGCCGAAGCATTCCTTGGGCAACATTAAGTATGAAGCTAGCAGCAGTAACACTTATAAGTATGAAGCAGCAGTAACCAACATAAGCAACACTAACAATTAACTTGGCAACATAAAAAATCATACTTGTGTTCTTGTATCATCCTTATCAGCACAAAATTTTCTTTTATCATCTGTGGACGTCGACCTTTTGCTGCACCTTGGTATCCAAGACAAACGAACATCAAGATCCAAACATTCTCATTGATTATGCATAGCTTCCAAGATTTCTTTAAACAATATTGCCATCCTTTTGCTTGCCCCTTGACTACCATAAACTCACAACCAATAATCCTTCTTCCATCTTACTAAACCCACGTGATAAGATATAAACGAGAAAAGAATAAAACTTAGGGTTTAGTTTCATGAGCTGTGAGTCAAAACAAATTAATATATAAACGGGAAGTCCACAACGATTATCCAAGCAACACTTTGTTTAGAACATCGACTTCCTACTCACCTTATTTGATTTAAAGCAGCAGTCAAAGACTCTTTACCCAGCAGCAACGATTGACAAAGAAACCCTAAAGATGATTAGGGTTTGATAACTATCAAAACCAATATCTAGTCGACACTCATTATAATTGACTTATAGATAAACAAGTATTGTCAATCCTTTCCTTTTATAATCGACCATGACACAAACCTGGACAATATCATAAAGACCTGCTGCTACATAGTTCATGCTTTTACCAAATTAGGGTTTGTTAGAAACCCTAGTTGCACCGATTTTGACCAGTTACTAAAAGCAGAAATTCGACACTTTTTTTTCTTTAAAATTCGACAAAAAAAACCTTGTAGAATCCTAGATCAAGAGCCACCAGGCTCTGATACCAATTGTGGAGTTTGATCTAGGCTTATCTAGGATATAATAACAAAGTATAACAATTTGCACAACGAAATATAATCTTGTTGAACCGATTTTGCTGAAAAACCCTAATAGTCACCGAATACCAAAAACCAGAAAAACCTTGTAGAATCCTAGATCAAAAGCCCCTTGGCTCTGATACCAATTGTTAATAATCGTTTAAACTCACCTAGGATTGAAAATAACAAAGTATTGATACGTAGCAGAATATAAATAAAGAACAATGTTATTGAACAAGGTTTTACATTCATACAAGCCCTGTTTTTCATTCACATACAAGCCCCAATTCTATATGATCAGTATAGAATGATTACCTAACTGTAATAGGATCAAAGACACTTTGATCTTGAGGCTAAACCATACTCTTGCCATCTACATCTTTACTTGTGCACACAATCACACACTAAAACAATGTCTAGGGATATCTTTATATAGAGATTTCATAAGACTTACAAAGGAATCTTAATTGTATTAGGAAACTAAATCTTCCTAATCTTTTATCTTTATCATTTAAGCAAATCTTTTAGAATCCTCCATCTTTTGTAGAATTCCATATTGTCGACTTTGATCTTTTTGTTTCATTCTTTATTCTTTTAAGCAAGTTCTTTTGTATCATCAAATCAATAAATCCCAACAATACTCCTCTATCCAATTATAAATTAACGTGTGGCAGAGCAAAGTTTTACAACTTTCAAATTTGCTGTGTGATGATCTAATGGACAAAAGTAAATGCGTACAAGGTAATCTGGAAAAGAGGACACGTGGAGTTCATCGAGTGGCTGATCAGGCTGCAAAATACCTGGTGATCCGAGGTCACACACTTGCAAGCAAATCATTGGCTCATAATGCTCTAATGATTGGACAGATTTTACAAAACTACCCCTCACTTGGCTATATATTGAACTCGCTCCCTCACACTTTCATTATTAGGATTTAGTTTTAAAAATTTTCTCTCTACTTTCTTAGCTTATTAGTTTTTTTTAGTGTTAGCTTCTTTTTAATTTCTACTTATTTGTAAAGTTGATATTACAGCTTATTGAGGATATAGTACGAGCTTATTACTAGATCAATGAAGATGATGTTTTATGTTTAAAGTGCTTTTTCTCTTTTCTATTTTCTTATCCAAGCTTATCCAAGCATAAGCTAATCCTACAGCTTATTATCCGGCTTAATTTTGAGCTTATTTTTTTTAATAAAGATTTAATTCGAATAAGCTTTTCAAAAAGCTTAATCGATTTATATATCTCTCTTCCAAAAGTAAGTTTTCAATATTTAGCTTAAATAATAAGCGTACATCTAGCTTATTCTGTTTATAAGCTTGTTAGTTTTCTAGAAGCTCTTCATTAAATCTAATAAGCTTGTTAATAGCTTGTTGGATTTCGTTCGAGATAGTTTACAAAAGTGTACGTTAATAGCTTATTTGGTTGAGATTTTGCGTATAAGCTCAATAGCTTGTTACGCTCTCTATTTCAGTAGCTTATGGATTCAGTTAGTGCTTATTTTAGATTTCTATTGGCTTATTCGTGATGCGGTATTTGCTTATTTGGTTTAGAACTTGATATTGATTACTAGACTTCTCTTAGAACCTTGATTAAAGTGCTTATTACTTTAGTTTGTTTTCAAAATAGCTTTTAACTCTTTTAAGTTCTATTCGGTAACGTTTAAGTGTTCATTCGAGGAACTAAATATGTTTTCATGATAAACTCCTTGTTTCGGTGTACCTTATTGGTTAATAAACCTTATTTAGTTGCAAGGATAAAAGCTGGTCCTAGTTTATTATTGAAGTTCTACGCTAAGCTTAATATAGTTTTTACTTATTAAAAAGTTAGTTTATTAGTAGATAGATAAAAAAGTAGTTTCCTAAAACTTGTTTCTACTTTGAGCATAAAAGCGGAATCATATAGTAGAATAGTCAATTCACTGCTGGGCCTCATTTAAGTTGCTTGCGCTTGCGTATTATTAGATTTAGGGCTGCGTTTGGTTTTTAGCTTTTCATAATTGAGCCAAGTGGTAAACATAATAAGTGAAAATTGCAATTCGCATTGTAATACTGTTATATGTTAACAGTTTGTGTGTTTTTAGTGTTGCTTTTGGTACCGGTCAACTCATAAGGTGTGGAGCTTACGGGTTTAATAAGCTAGATAGAATTTGAATATTTTATTTAGCTTATTAAATCGGGTAGTTATCATTTAATTGCGGCTCTTCAATTCGGTCCCATTTTCTATTCTTTTTCAATTCATTAGTATAGCTTAGTATAAAATGTTTAGCTTAGCTTATTTGATTAATATGCTTAGTGAGTAGCTTTTCTTTTATGCTTGTTAAGTAAATTGGTGTTTAGAGAATTAAGTGTGAAATATAATAAGTGATTAGTGATTAATAATTTGCAAAAATTATTTAGTTTAGTGTTTTATTTAGTCAAACGGGCAAAAGCCGTAAGATTAAGTAGGCATTAAATTAGTAATTAATTTCTCGATAAAAAGTCGTTTTCAATATTAAGCCAACGTTTTGAGGAATCGATTATTTAGATGGAAATTAGTTCGTCATTAAGATCTAAAATTTTACACTTAAGAATCTAATCACTTTTACTTGACAAGCATATTTTTCTTTATATATTTTTCATCTTATTAGCTTGCTTGTTAATTAGAATAATCTAGTTTATCGCTATCTTCAGTTTTAATCCAAAACCAAAAATTAAAAGATATTCAAGCATTAAATTAGAAACATAAACGTAATTTTGGATTTCAACGAGAAAAAGGATTCTTAGGTCGTTATATCTTTCCCAAGAGCTAAGTTGTAATTAGTTTTAATTTGAAATGGTCACATTTAGAAATTGGTTTTTGATTTGAATTGAAATGAATTTAAAATAACAATAAAATTAAATACTGAAAATAAAAGAGTTGGAGATATCAGGAGAGAAAACGTGCTAACCTAGGTACTTCATTACTACTGTTATGAAAACGTTTTCCTGTGCAATGTTAAACTATGGTTTCATTAGTGGTTTCTAAGGTCGATAGACTTGAATAGGCATATATAGTCTATCCTATACTTCCCGCGATTCTGACTCAGTCCAAATCGTATAGGAGGTAGGATATCCAGGTTGTAGTGATTAATCCCAACTATTCCCAAAACTGATCTAATAACCTATACAAATTATTAACCCTCTCTGAAAGAGTTCCTATGCTTTTTAAGTATATTGAGTGATACGTGCGAAGATCGGTTAGTTCCTACACTAGGGGTCGGAGTCATAGATTCTCTGTAGTACCCGATGGATCCCATATTGACTAGATAATCTAATAATGGGGCAAGCAAGGTCCAAACCACCCATACTACCAAAACCCAGGGTTACACGATAGTCAAGAAATATCTAACGAAACCATAATCTAACAGGAAACAAACATCATAACAATAGTAACTACATAACTAGGCCAGCACTTTAAGTGCTTAGCCGCTCATGGTAACGGAAACACAGCAAGAAATAGAAGTAATCATAGATTGAAAGCTCATAATTCTTACAGTATTTGTATTTGAACGATTAAATACAAAAAGTAAATAAAGTGTGATCTCCCTTGGACTCCAGGTGGAATTCTTTGAAGGTTGGAAGCCTTTGTCGCCTCTCCAATTGGCTGTGGAGGAAGTGATGTCGGAATAGCTTGAATGAGGCCTCTATTTATAAGTATCGAACCTGTTACGGCGTAACTGATAAAAGTGTTACGCCGTAACCTTCTTACACGACATTCCATAAATAAGCAATTGTTGCGGCGTAACCAGATATTGCGTTACGCCGTAACCTTCAAATAATTTCCATACGTACTTCATTCCATATTTGTGGATCTCCATGGTTACGGCGTAACCGTAAGGGGTGTTACGCCGTAACTCTATCTTGGGTAAGATTTCCTTCCAAATACATGTTTACGGCGTAACTAGATATGGTGTTATGCCGTAAAGTTGTCCTTGATCTTCGTACTTGCTTAATATATGTTACGGTGTAACCATTTTTGGTGTTACGCCGTAACATTCTTTAGATAATTACACTTTAAGCCCTTTTCCCATGTTTCTTGTCATTTTCCTGCATTTCACCTGAAAACTACAAAATGATAGAAAATATCTCTTTTTCGAGTATTAGTGAAACATTTGCAGGTAATATAGGGGGTATTTTGTCACTAAAAAGTATTAAATATTTGATGTTATCACTTCACCACCGTGCACCTGGGTATCTTGTATACTCTTACGTTATTCTTTGGAGTTCGACTACTGGTGAAAGGTGTAGCATACTAGTAATTGTACGACGTGTGTTATACTGAGGCATCTTATCTCTCTTGAGATTCACATCAAAAGTTTTGATGTTGGTGAACACATCTTCTCATAACATTCTTTATGTGTTCATTAACTTATAGTGTCCGAGTATAATTTTTCTCAAGAATTTTTCAATAAATTCAAAAATATTTCAAAAATTGTGTACTCGACACTATCTCTTCCCTCATTAATTAAGGGGGAGCAAAGAGAAAATTTTCCAATTATAATCATGCAATAACCATTTTTCTCCTATATGCTTTCAAAATTCTCAAATAGCCTGATAACGCTCATTTTATACATGTTTTTATATACGTTATCAATGCTTTTATGTCCCCTTGATATTCGTCTTCATAATCAACAACTGATGAAGGATGTGTGACATAGTATGGTTGTGGTGAATAAGAAGAATTTGCATGAGATTGTGATGAAGAAGCATTTGAATTAGCAAGAAAGGCTAATGGATCATGATTCTTGACAGCTTTCTTTATTTTGGATGCTAGAATATGTGGTTCAAATTATACTATGGAATCATACAACTCATCATAGGAAATTGTATCTCCTGTTTGATTGTTCCGAACCATGGTAACATATTTGCTCCACTCAGGTTGCAAGCAATTGAGAAACTTGGTGTTGATTGACAATGGAATAGGACGAACATTATTACAATCCATAATATTCACCAGTGTTGTCAATCTTTCATACACAGATTCTAGCGATTCTCCTTCCTTTGCTGCAAATTTATCAAACTCATCTATGAGTCGTAAGTGTCTCACATGACTAGTAACATCAGAACCAAACATCAATCTTTTGATTCGTTCCCACATATCCTTAGCATTTTTACACGCATCCAATGAATTGTAGATATCATTAGGTATTGCTAATTCATGACTTTCACATCAGCAATGTATTGCTTCTTGTTACCCTCAATAATTTTGGACAATGATTCAAGTATCTGATCAGTAGGCTTGTCTGGATTAGAAATCAGTGGCCTGACATAAGGTCCTTTTTCAATTGAATGCCACATCCGATCCACCTCTTTAAGCTTATTATCCAGAAACCTTCTGAACCTACTTTCCCATGGAATATAATTCCCTTTCTCAAACATTGGAGGTCTTTTATTAGCTCCTGAGTCAGCTAGAGTTTGTTGATTTGAAGTAGACATGTTGTGTTGAATGATTACAATGCAAACTTGGATCGTTTTAGAGATAAAGCCTTGTAATCGTGAAATCAATGAGCAATTACAACTTTGTTTTGTATTACAACTCCTTGAATGATGTAACCTTGAAGAAACGAAACCTTGATACGTTTTGAAAGTCTAAGTAACAAAGAGCTTTTATATAAAAGCTCAATTTTCAAAAAGTAGAAGATATGAAACCTCTTAAACTATGTTACGAAACCCAAAGAATGAGATACGAAACCAATAAATAGTGTTACAAAACCTGACGACTGTGTTACAAAACCTCCAAAACAGTGTTACAAAACCAAAGACTGTGTTACGAAACCTCTGAAACAATATTACAAAACCCCCAAATATGTGTTACAAAACCTCTTCCAATGAGATACGAAACCTTCCAAGATGAAAACTGAGTTACGAAATCTTTAATTATGAAAGTTGTGTTACGAAACCTCTTGTTTACGAAACCAAGTCTTACGAAACCTCAAAAGTATGAAACAGTTTCAAACTGTAATACGAAACCTCTTTACGAAACCTTCAATAAGGATACCGTTTACGAAACCTCTGTATATGAAACCTGTGATACGAAAGCTTGAAGTAC
>BQNB010040565.1:2625-27505 GCA_026074375.1 Tanacetum coccineum
TTTCCATCCACTAGGGCATGTAACTGTACTTCCCCATTGACAGTTTTGGCTTTGACAGTAGACCAGAACTGTTCTATGCACAAAATGTATATAGTAGGATTAATCGTTAGTGCATATCTTATAGGGTTTGCATTCAGAAAATCCACAATTTGTTCAAACCATTTACTTTTTGCAGGTTTAGACAAGAATGCGACCATGTTGTAAGTATCAGCAAACTTTAGGGTCGTCATTGTGTTGGGTTTTGATAATGGATGATAAAATTGAGTTAGGGTTTGTGATTAGAGAGTATTTGAAAGATTAAAATCAATTAAATGATTGATTGAAACCATTGATCAAAGTATTTATGAAAATACACTCAACAGCATTAACCATCACCAGCAATAGTAAGTTTATGCCTAGCAACATTAACTTTCACTAGTAATAATAAGTTATGCCTAGCAGCATTAACTTTCACCAGCAGTAGTAAGTTATGCCTAGCAGCATTAACTTTGAGTTACCAGTATTAACTCCAATTCTAGTCCAAACACTCTGTCTATTTTTAATATATTCAACTCTCTTTTTGTTTTTCAACTCACAAATTCTCTCAATTCTTTTACTCACCAAATCACTCTGTCAGTTTTTATTCCACAGCTCTCTTTCTGTTTTTATTCTCACCAACTCTCTCAATTCTTTTACTCACCAAATCACTCTGTCAGTTTTTATTCCACAGCTCTCTTTCTGTTTTTATTCTCACCAACTCTCTCAATTCTTTTTCTCACCAAATCACTCTGTCTATTTTTACACAACTCTCTTTCTGTTTTTATTCTCACTTAATTCTCTTACAAAATACACATTTTCAAAATCTAGATTACCAGTTTTAATGGTACCTTTTCTTGTGATTTTCCCTCCTTTGGGGTTCCCTCCAAAAGCAACATAT
Source organism: Tanacetum coccineum (assembly GCA_026074375.1). Classification (NCBI taxonomy): domain Eukaryota; kingdom Viridiplantae; phylum Streptophyta; class Magnoliopsida; order Asterales; family Asteraceae; genus Tanacetum; species Tanacetum coccineum. Next base: position 3,542 of record BQNB010040565.1, read on the forward strand.
CCTCCATCTATCTCTTCATAGTCTGTAAGATAGGACATGTTCCCTGTCATGTTCCTTGAGCATCCACTATCAATCACTCCTTGATCCTGTAAATCCATTTGTGGATTGCCCTGCACATTAGATAAGAAAATCAGTTTCTTTTGGGGACCCAAGCCATCACTGACTTGGATCTGCCTTGTGCATCAATATAATCAAACTTCTTTAGGGTGATTGATGCACTGTTATGTTTAGAAACATGGTCTAAAACTTTAGTCTTTGGTTTCCAAACCCAACAAGCTGAGGCCTTAACAGCATTAACATTATTTCCTTTAACAACATTAACTATTGCTTTTGGCCTAGTATCATTAACTACTGCTTTTGGCCTAACAGTATTAACATTTTTATCCTTAACAATATTAACCCTCTGATTAAATTACTGTTTTTAAATGCTGTATTCTTGTGAATGGGCCTCTTAATAGTTGAATGTGCCTTTTTAGAAAGATATGACATTGGTCTAGCAGCATTCACTGTTGTTTTTGTGTAAGCAGCATTAACTTGTCTAGCAGTATTAATTGATACTAAGCCAGACTTTATTAGTACTGCTCTTGGAACCATGTTCTTTTTAGCACAGGAGTGAGTCTTTTTATCAAAGTTTTGATGATTCACCCTTTAAGCATTGTTCCAAACAGGTTTTACCATCCTTTGTTTTTGAAACTGTTTATGATGGTAATTGCAGTCAACCTGCAAATGATCATAACTTTCACAATCATAACAGGCCTTTTTAAACATCTCAAAATTGCTTCCTAGTTTTTGAGACATCATATTGTTCCAATTTCTTTGATTGCCTCTTAGATTGTGAGTGTTTTGCCTATGTTTCTCAACTTGTTTAACAGTTTTCCTAGCAGTTTTCTCTTGTTGCTTAGGTTTGACAAACTCCATCTTAGCAATAATAGGCTTAACTTTTTCTTCTCAGTTTTAGTTTGAGACACATTTTCTTCCTCAGTATCTGACACCCAATCTTTAATAATTGGAGAATCATTAGACTTCCTAATTACCTTAGACACTTCTTCATCAGACTTTCTGTTCTCAACTACAGGCTTATTAACAAACTCATCTAAACCAGTAAAAGACAAGTCAGGTGTTAGAGGCATGAAGTTTCCTGTGTAGGGAGGTGGAACTGCATTATAGCCTAAGCCTTTCTTGCAGTTGTCAACAATCTAACTTTCTATGAGTTTGTTTAAGCTTTTAGATTCATTTTCAAATTTGTCTACATTAAATTGAATTTCATCTTTTTCTTTTTGAGCTATTTCTAGCTTCTTCCTGAGCCTCTGAGAGCTATTTCTTTACATTCAATTTCAAATTTTAAGACCGTTATATCCTGTGAATAAATAGACTCATTTGCCTTATAAAATTCAAGTTTCTCTTCTACTGATTCTAATCCTGACTTATAAGCTAGAACCATTAACTCATATTTCTTAAAATCTTTATATAGCTGATCATATTGAGATTTAAGGGTTTCAACAGTTTTCAAACAAGATTTTGAACAATTCGAATTATTAGATACCTCTGCGTCAGAACTTGAAGATGAGTAAGCCATGAGTACATAATTAGGTCCTTCCTCCGCCTGATCACTCCAGTCATACCCACCAAGACCATCACATAACACCAAAGCTATGAAAGTGGATGTTTCCACATGCACAATCCTTCTTGTGTTTTCCTTGTTCTTGTAGTCTTGATTTCTTAGAGCTCTGCATTCTTTAGCAAAATATCCCTTCTTGTGACAGTTGCAGCACTCTACTTTGGACTTATCAAAGCCAACATACTCATTGCCATTGATAGTAAGATTCCTACCTGTATTCTTCAAAAACCTTCTAGCCCTCATAGTCAATATAGCCATTTGCCATCTAAAATCTATCTCTTCTAAATCATTTGGATGGATTTGTTGCAAGTCCTCATGTACAAGTTGATGATTATTTGGTTGACTAGCAAGGAATGCACAAATAACAGCATCACTCAAGTTGTCAATATTAGAAGCATTAACTTGAGTATTAGCAGCAAAAACTCCATTAGCAGTATTAACTGCTCGAGCAGTACTAACTGCTCTATTAGTGCTGCTATAGTTCTTATTTGAAGAGGACACAAAAGCCATGTTCAGTATGCTTGAACTTGAGCTAGACATCCCTTTGACTTCTGGTTCATACACCTTAAGGTTGTTGTAGAGATCATCTATGCTCATTGTATCTAAATCAGGTTTATTCCTCCACACAACATGTGTGTTCCACTCAGGTGACAAACTTCTTAATAGCTTCTGGTTATATCTTCTTGTGAAATCGTTTCTCCCAAAAGCTCCAACTGACTCATTAGCTTTTAAAGCCTATCAAAGGTTTAATCAAGCATCTCTGAGCTTGGAGCAGTAAAGTTTTCATATTGCTGCTTTAAAAGATTCCTTTGGGTCTTCTTTGTAGCTGCATTCTTACCAAATCTCTTTTCTACAGCTTCCATCAATAGCTTAGCATCCTTAATTGAGTTAAACTTTAACTGATGTTCATTAGGAATGCCCATCATTAAAGTACTTCTAGATTTTACCTATAATTTTTTCTAAGCCTTCTCTTCAGCAGTTGTAGGAGGCATTACTTTCTCAACACCCTTCACAACTGTTGTTTTTGGTGTAATGTTTCCATTCTCTATGACTTCCCAAAGTGCATAGTCTATCATCTGGATGTATTGTTTAATTCTCATCCTCCATAACTTAAACGCACCCGGTTTGAGCATGGGAACTTTGGATGCAGCCACCATGTGTGAATAATCTTGATCCATATCTTCTAGCAAAGTTTCTCAAAGCAACAAGCTCTGATACCACTTGTTGTCCCAGTTGTAGGATACCTCTTGTTGGATACAACTTTAATAGATCGAATTCCTTAAGCTTGTTTAACGTTTAGTTATATTAGATAAATCTAACACAACTATAGTAGAAACTTTGTTAAGTGTATTAAAGATTATGCGGAATCTAATCTTTAATATTAAAAGAATTCTTATGATAACAGTAACAAGAGTCACAATTCACAACAATAAAAGCTCCAATATTATTAAGAATAATATAAATACTCTCCTAGTATTAGGGTTATAAAACCTTAAAGCTATGACAATTCTATGAATGACTCGTTTTTTTGGTGATATCAATTTTTATGCCCTAGGACCTCCTTTTATACACCAAGGAGTCCTAGTCGATTTACAATATATTCCTAAGACTTAGAATATTCTCTATGATATATTATATAAATAACTAACACTTATCACGTAAGTAATCTTGATCTCCAAACAATCTTTATCCTTTCTTCTGTCTTTATCCTTTCTTTGACAGTAGAAACTCTTTCAGCAGTCTTAATCTTTGAGCAGTAGTAACTTATACACCAGCATCATTAACTGAGCACAAGCAGTAGTATATACTATTAGATATGTTCGTCATTCTTAACCAGCAGAATAAACTTTCACTTAGCAGTACATAACTTATATACTAGCAGTACTAATATATATCAAATAGTTGTAACTGTGGGAACTAGCATTAGTACTAATTTATACTAGCAAACACTAACTACTTAGCATATTTTTCATTAAAGTAATGAAAATCACTAACTTTTGTTAGCAGCTAGTAACCACAAACTGAGCAGTCGTTTAATCTAACGATAGTCCACTGAAAAAATTACATCACTTTTGCACCAATCTTCCTAATGTCCTCACGGTCATTCTTGGAATAACAGAGCCCTGGATACATGTAGAAAGGAGATATCTGATTTTATGCTCTTAATAAGCTCGTATGGTGTTTTATCACATCATTAGTGAATGATGGAGCAGTTTTGAGTGTAGCACACAGTACAAATCTCTTCAGCCCATAAGAATAACGGAGCACACGAAAAAATCAATTTTTCTAGCGCCACTATCTAACATTCGGTATCTTATTCTACGATACATTTTGCTAAGGATTTTTTGACCGAGAGCGTTTGGTGAGAGATGCCAACATCATTAAAATATTCTTTAAGCACTTGAGTCTTGAATTCTATGCCATTGTCGGTTCATAAGCTTGTAGAAGGACTTGAATTTTCTTCTGGAAAGTCTTGATCTTTTCAGGTGCTTCATCTTTTGATCTGAGAAAGTAAACCCATGACTCGCTTCTTCTCACCCCTTTTTATATACCAATAAATTTAAATATACAACAAGGATCAAAATCTACGAGATCAATGAAACCGGAAGCAGTATAGTGTGTTCCTGGGTCGTAGTGTCCCAACGAGGCTTGAATGGGTAAATCGACCAGACGAATGTTAATCGATTGTTTGAATTATGGACAAGGAATGATTGGGTACTAACACTAATAAGCAAATGCACGAGAAGAGAAGCAAGGAAAATAGGCTAGAGCAGGCCTAAAAGCTAGGAATGGTAAAAACACTTAAAACTTTTATACTAAGACACAAATAAGCTCAAATAAGCTTAAGACAAATCAAATAAGCTAAGCTAACTCTAAATAAGCAAATTCAAAAAGCAATTAAGCTAAATTAAGCAAGAAAAACTCAGCAGTACTAACAACAATACTAACAGTATTAACTAACAGTACTAACTTGGAGTTAGTACTGCTAGCTTTAAGTTAGTACTGGTTGCTTAGGTAGTATGCTTGCTTAACTCAAAACAAATGAAAACAGAAAAAGCAAATAAGCTAAAACAGATATTTAACTAACCCTAATAAGCACCCAGGCATAAGAATAAGCAACTAGATTAAACTAAAATGGCAAATAAGCTAAAAGCTACAATCTGATCAACTACTAAAATTGCTTTGAAAAGGCGAATAAGCTTAAACCTAAAGACAGTAAAGAAAAATGGTTTATTTCTACTCTATTAAAGCTAAAGCGGAAAAGGAAATTTAAATACAGCAGAAAATAATAAGCTGATAAGCTAAAATGAACCACCAGTACTAACAGTTTTAACTAACAGTACTAACTTGGAGTTAGTACTGCTAGCTTTAAGTTAGTACTGCTAGCTTTAAAAAGTTCAAAAGAGATACTAGCAGTACTAACTATGGGTTAGTACTGCTGTTGAAAATACCCCTTAAAGTTTTCAAAAATCATTTTTCTTTTTTTATATTAAGTGATTTGAGCTTATTTTATTAAAAACAGATTTCAAATAACAAAATAAGGCCATTTTAAGCAGACTTCAATTAAGAATAAGCGTTATATAAAGTGAATCAAATCTAAAGTTTTAATTAAGCATACTACAGTATAACTGGAAAGTAACACAAACTATTTTTAAACTAAAACTACGCTAGGATATGCACTAGACATCAAGTAAAGCATAAAATAAAGCAAATATAGGTAAACCAACTAAGCACTATAAGCATTCTGCAGTAATACGAAAGTTAGAAAAAGATAGACTTACAATTCCCTTGCTCAAAGCAAGGTCAATCAAAGAATCTACAAGCTCTAGCTTGTATAAAACAAGCTAGTGAGAGTCCATAAGCCCATCCAGAACTGGCTTATCATCCATAAAGTAAGTTGTGGTGTGTTTGAGAGTGATTTTTGTGATTTTCTCTTAACTACTTAACTTTTTAAAGTTACTTAATTAAAGCAGCTTATAAATAAGATGCATTGAGAGCTTTTAGAACACAAAACAACACAATTAAGAAGCTTAACACTCGAAATTGTAAATTGACTTAAAACCTTAAATTTGCATTAAAACTTGAAAGTGTTACAAAGCTGAAAGTAAAAGCTGTAAACGACTTTAAAAACTAAAATAAGCTGAGTTATATTGAAAATTTAAGCTAAGATATTCTAAGATTAACTAGTTGCCTCAAAGGCTTACAAAAGACTCTATTTATAGCCGAAGTCTTCTTTCCTTGGTCTTCCAGGATGTGTTTCTTTTGTGAGAGCTTCATTAGGTTTTTTTGTTGTGTGAGGTGATTCTAAGATGAATCCCAGCCTTCAATTTCTTTTGTGCTTCTTTTGAGTCAATCACAGCCATCGAAATTACTTGGAAAAGGTGAGGGATTGCCAACATGGCAATTATAAGTATGGGGGGGGGGGGATAGTAGAGTGGTTAAAATGATTTATCTAGGGTGTTTGAGTGGTTTGCAGGGTAAAAGTATGGGAAGACATCCCTAAGTTGTACCTGGGTTTTGTTGGGCGGGAAAGATGGAGTTTGGGAAGGTTGGCAGCTTTGGCCCCTCATTTCTTATAACTTTGTTGCAAACTTCGCCCGGTTTGCAATTTCGACCCTTGTCTTTTACTTTTGTAATACAACTTGAGGTTTGGCAATTTTAGTCCCTTAAGTTGTATTTTCTTCATTTGGCTGACTTTTGACTTTGACTGACTTTGGCTTTCCATCCCGTGCTTGGTTTGGTCGTTTTTGGCTTTCTTTTTGAATATCCGTTTCCTGCACAATACAAATGCAAACATACAAATACAATGTATTTTTGGTACGTTTTTAGTCATTTAAGTCCGTTTTTTAATGGAAAATGGTATGTGTAATTAAGCACATACCAAAATCCCCCATACTAAGGTATTGTCGTGTCCTCACGCAATGTTATGAAGTAAACACTCAAGAAAACTAAGAATCTCGAACCCCCTCGACTAATTACCTCGAAAAGTAGCAAAGTGTTTGTCAAGGGGAACTAAAGAATCAATAGCTTCGACAAGTCCCGTTTTCACCATTTTTTTTATCTATACACTAACTATCCCTAATATTTTTGGATTTTCCTTTTTCTTTTCTTAACTACCTGTTTGACTTCCTTTATTTCATCATCACTGGGATCATAGAATGAGAAGCGTCCATAGAATGATCTACGGATGTCCTGACGGATAAATTCATCGTCCTCGATTTTTCACTAGCTCCAAACCAAGCAATTAAACAAGATCATTTGTCAATATAAGTCTAAATGTTAAGCACTCATACTTATGACTTGTGAACTTTTAACTCCCAACATGGATATATGATTTAAATGTGTGTACTCATTTCAACTCAACCATAGATCAACTTATTTCCATAGTCGTAATTCAAGATGAATCATGACTCAAAGCAACAACTTATTAGGACCTTGTAACTTGATTTTAAAGAACGAAATTTTAACTGTAGAACTTTTTGCAACATCTTCATCATCATAATCATAAGTTCTTAAAGCTAGGAATGCGTTGCTTAGTTTGAACACCTACCTAGGCCTCGCTCCCTAGTAGGATATCACAACCAACGACCGATGTTCTTAGTTTGAAAACCCACCCCGTTGCTAGCGTAGTGGGAAATCACAACAACACCTTCTTCCTAATATGGCTAAGGATAAGTGTCTTAGTTTGAACCCTCACCTAGACCTCGCTTCCTGGTGAGATATCACAACACACCAAATCCCTAGAAGTAAAGATGTCTTAGTTTGAACCCCCACCTCGTGGTTAGCGGAGTGGGATATCACGACACATCTTTTACTTGCTCCATATACTCAAATGTATGCTTCATTGGCATAATTTTAATATTCATGCATTTTTGCATTCATATTTCATTCATGCTTCTTTGGCATTTTAACTTTCAAATTATTAAGAACAGAAAAACTTCGCTTTAAAGAATCAAGTTACAAATTTGAAGCTTTTTTCTAAAAACATCGATTGACTTAGTTGAAATGAATTGAGCACGTATGATTAGGTGAATTAGAAGCTAATGGGAGAAAAAGCCACAAGTTACTCATATAAGTTTTAAAAGAATCTTGCTCAGCACATAAACTTATATTAACCTCTATCACTTCTTGTTCTTCACCTTATTAAAATTCGAAGCAATAGAGGTACTGGATAGGGCTAACACGATCCGATCGAGTCATAAAAAATTATTCTCTTTATAATATTTGAAGCAGGCACATTTAAGATTTTGAGATGAAGTCGAAACACTTATTTTATTTTTGAAAATTTTTAATTTTTTAATTTTTTTGGATTTTATTTTTGATTTTTTTTTTAAATTTGGTGGTAAAAACGGGATTACGTGACAACAATGGCTGCAGGCAACAATCAAATCGAAGATCCCCCCCATACTAGAACTAAACATCGTCCTCGATGTTTCAAAGGGGCACCTACGTAAATCTAAGGCCGTTTATTAAGTGTGCCAAAAGATAAAACGTTAGTCGATTAGATTTGGATACTGGATTCCCAAAATGAAGCTGAGGATGTGAAACTCTTGATAAAAATACAAGTACGAGAGCCTTCACAATCCGGGCAATCCTGGACAATTAACAACACAAACACGAAACACGGGTAATGGAAGAGGCGAGCCTCCACACAACAAGAAAACACTTATTCAATTCTACACAATACTATGATAAGCATGGGGTGCCTCCCACGAAGCGCTTGTTTAAGGTCGCTATGCTTGACCCGTCACCTGAATTTATTGGACATTAGGGAATGTTTGGAGATCCGGGACTACCAATTGTGGTACGTCCCCTCCAAAGTAGTGTTTAATACGATGACCATTCACTTTGAAGTTTGGCCCAGAGTTTTGAGATAACTCGACGGTGCCGTACGGGAAAACTTGTGTGATAGTGAATGGTCCTGACCAGCGGGTTTTAAGCTTTCCTGAGAAAATCTTTAATCTAGAGTTAAAGAGGAGGACTCGATCACCGACGTTGAAAACGCGGTTCTTGATCTTGGAGTCGTGAATCCTCTTTGTCTTTTCTTTATAGATCAAAGAGTTCTCATAAGCTTCATCACGGAGCTCATTAAGTTCATTCAGCTGAACTTTCCTATGGTTACTGACTCACGTAAACATAACCCTCTTTATATATAGATAAATTTAAACAAATATAAATACACAACAAGGATCAGAATCCGCGAGACCAATGTAACTGGAAGCAGTATAGAGTGTTCCCGGGTCGTTATGTCCCAACGAGGCTAGAATGGAAAATAGAAAGACGGTTGATGATTGATGTTTGAATATGACAAGGATGTGAAAATGATTGGATACTAAACCTAATAAGCAATTGAACAAGAAGATAATTAAGGAACATAAGCTAGAACAAGCATAAAAGCTAGAAATAGCAAAAACACTCAAAACTTTTACACAAAGGCACAAATAAGCTCAAACAATCTTAATACAAATCAAATAAGCTAAACTAACTCTAAATAAGCAAATACAAAAAGCAATTAAGCTAAATTAATCAAGGTAAACACAACAGTACTAACAACAGTACTAACAGTATTAACTACCAGTACTAACTTAGAGTTAGTACTGCTAGGCTTAAGTTAGTACTGCTAGGATTATAAAACACAAGGAAGCAAGAAATAAGCAAATAAGCTAAAACAGATAATTAACTACCCCTAATAAGCACTTAGTAAAAGGAATAAGCAACTAGAATAAACTAAAATGATAAAGAAGCTAGAAAACTAAAACTGAAAAACTCTTAAAATTATTTTGAAAAGGCAAATAAGTTCTACTGAAGACAGTAAACGAAAATAGGCTTAATCTACTCTAAAAAGCTAAATCAATCTTAAATAAGCAGAAACAATAAGCTAAGAAGCAAAAAAATGAACCAACAGTACTAACAGTTTTAACTAACGGTACTAACTTGGAGTTAGTAATGTTACCTTTGAGTTAGTACTAATACCTTTGAAATTCAAAAAATGAACCAGCAGTACTAACTTGGAGTTAGTACTGCTTGTTCTAAACACCCCTTAAAGTTTTCAAAAGTCATTTTTCTTTTCATCTTGATTAAGAACAGATTATCAAATAACAAAATAAGGCTTTTATAAACAGACTTTAATCAAGAATAAGCACTTAAATAAGCCAAATCATTCTAACAGTATTAACTTATATCTAACAGTTTTATCAAATGAACTAACAGTACTAACTAAGAAAGTGACACAAACTATTTTTAAACTAACAACTAAGCAAGATAAACACTAAACATACTGATAAAGCACAAACAAGTAAACAATAGTATCAAATAAGCACTATAAGCAGTTCTGCAGTAAATAAGAACAATAAGAAAAAGAGAGACTTACAACACCCTTGCTCAAAACAGGGTCAAACAATAAATCTACAAGCTCTAGCTTGCATAAAACAAGCTAGTGAGAGTCCATAAGCCCATCCAGAACTGGCTTATCATCCATAAAATAAGCTGTGGTGTATTTGAGAGTGATTTTTAGTGATTTTCTCTTAACTACTTAACTTTTTATTTTTACTTAATGAAAACAGCTTATAAGTAAGTTGTATTGAGAGCTTTTTGAACACAAAACAACATAATTAAGAAACTTAACACTTGGAATTGTAAATTGACTTAAAACCTCAAATTTGCATTAAACTTGAAAGTGTTACAAAGCTGAAAGTACAAAGCTGCGAATGACTTTAAAACAAACTGAAAATAAGCTAAATTATTGTTAAGATTAAAAACTCAAAACTAACATGCCTTAAAGGCTTACAAAAGCTCTATTTATAGCCCAAGTCTTCTTCTCTTCGACCTCTCTCTTCTATGTTTCTTTGTAGAGACAAAAACCAAGTGTGCTTGTTGTGTGAGGTGATTTTAAAACAAATCCCAGCCTTTAATTTCTATTATGCTTCTTTGGAGTCAATCATAGCCATCAAAAATACTTGGGAATGGTGAGGGATTGCCAACATGGCACTTATACAGCTGGGGGGTTGATAGAGGAGTGGCTGAAATGATTTATCTAGGGTGTTGAGTGTTTTTGCAGGGAGAAGGTATGGGAAGACATCCCTACTCTGCACCTGGGTTTTGTTTTGGGCGGGAAGAATGGAGTTTGGGTAGGTTGGCAGTTTTAGTCCCTCCTCTCTTATAACTTCAATTCAAACTTTGCCCGGTTTGCAATTTTCGACCCTTGTCTTTTTCTTTTGTAATACATCTTGAGGTTTGGCAGTTTTAGTCCCTCAAGTTGTATTTTCTTTATGTGGTTGACTTTAGACTTTGACTTGACTTGGTCTTTTCTATCCCTTGCTTGTTTTGGTCGTTTTTGGCTTTCTTTTTGAATATCCGTTCCTGCACAATTCAAATACAAAACATACAAATACAAACAAAATACAATCGCTATTTTGGCGCTCACGCACTTTTTGTATTTTAAAGTCCGTTTTTAATAGAGAAAAAAATGGTATGTGTAATTATGCACATACCAAAATCCCCCATACTAAGGTTATTGTCGAGCGCGCGACGCGCCACGCAACATGTTATGAAAGAGAGAAACTAGAGATAGAGAGAAACCTAAGGCTCAATCCTATCCCCCGACTAATAACCTCGAACAAGTAGCTAAAGTGTTCGTAAGTGGGAACTAAGAATCAATAGTTCGGACGACGTCCCGTTTTTACCACAATTTTTTATATGTGCGCTACTCTCACGCTCGCTCTCATAATTATTTTTGGATTTTCCTTTTTTCTACCTTTTGACTTCCTTTCATTTGATCAACTTTGGGATCATAGATGTGAAGCGCCCATGAATATCTACGGATGTCCTGAGGATAAAATTCATCTGTGGGCCCCGATTTTTCACTAGATCCAAACCCAAGCAATTAAACAAGATCATTGTCAATCTAAGTCTAAATGTTAAGCACTCATACTTATGGACTTGTGAACTTTTAAACTCAACATGGATATATATGATTTTAATGTGAGAGAGATAGACATTTACAATCTCATACCATAGATCATCGTATATTCATAGTCGTAATTATAGATAGTATCGCTCTCTCATGGACTCCAAAAGCAAACAAACTCATTAGGTCCTAGAGTAACTTGATTTTAAAGAACGAAATTTTAACTGTAAAACTTTTTTGCAACATCTTTATCATCATAATTCATAAGTTCATAAAGGCAAGGACCCTCCCGCCTCCCCCCCCGCTCCCCCCCCCCTCCTCCCTATAGTTTGAACCCTACCTAGGCCTGCTCCAATTAAGATTCACAAACCAACGGACCGGTGTTCTTAGTTTGAAAACCCACCCCAGAGATGCTAGCGTCAGTGGGAATCACAGACTCAAAGCAACAACTTATTAGGACCTTGTAACTTGATTTTAAAGAACGAAAATTTAACTGTAGAACTTTTTGCAACATCTTCATCATCATAATCATAAGTTCTTAAAGCTAGGAATGCGTTGCTTAGTTTGAACACCTACCTAGGCCTCGCTCCCTAGTAGGATATCACAACCAACGACCGGTGTTCTTAGTTTGAAAACCCACCCCGTTGCTAGCGTAGTGGGAAATCACATCAACACCTTCTTCCTAATATGGCTAAGGATAGGTGTCTTAGTTTGAACCCTCACCTAGACCTCGCTTCCTGGTGAGATATCACAACACACCAAATCCCTAGAAGTAAAGATGTCTTAGTTTGAACCCCCACCTCGTGGTTAGCGGAGTGGGATATCACGACACATCTTTTACTTGCTCCATATACTCAAATGTATGCTTCATTGGCATAATCTCAATATTCATGCATTTTTGCATTCACATTTCAACTCATGCTTCTTTGGCATTTTATCTTTTCAAATTACTAAGAACAGAAAAACCTCGCTTTAAAGAATCAAGTTACAAATTTGAAGCTTTTTCTAAAAACATCGATTGACTTAGTTGAATTTAAAATGAGCACGTATGATTAGGTGGATTAAAAGCTAATGGGAGAAAAAGCCACAAGTTACTCATATAAGTTTTAGAAGAATCTTGCTCAGCACATAAACTTATATTTAACTCTATCACTTCTTGTTCTTCACCTTATTAAAATTCAAAGCAATAGAATTCGTGAAAGCTTAGCCTACAATTTAGGAACTAGCTAGGGCTCAACACGCCCGATCGAGTCAAAAATTATTCTCATTCTACCCATTAGGAGAGTCGAAACTGTGACAAAACACTTATTTTATTTTTGAAAATTTTTAAATTTTTTCATTTTTTTGGTATTTTTGCAAAAATTTGGTGGTAAAAACGGGATTACATGATAACAACGGCTGCAGGCAAAATCAAATCGAAGATCCCCCCCATACTAGAACTAAACATCGTCCTCGATGTTTTGAAAGGGGCACCTACGTAAATCTAAGGCCGTTTATTAAGTGTGCCAAAAGATAAAACGTTAGTCGATTAGATTTGGATACTGGATTCCCATTATGAAGCTAAGGATGTGAAACTCTTTGATAAAAATACAAGCACGAGAGTTCTTTACAATTCGGGCAATCCTGGACAATTAACAACGCAAACACGAAACACGGGAATGGAAGAGGTAAACCTCCTCACGCACACAATTAGAAGAATATAGAAAGAAGATAGAAAGATAAGCATGGGGTGCCTCCCACGAAGCGCTTGTTTAAGGTCGCTATGCTTGACCCGTCCTCGAATTTATTGGCTCATGGGGAATGTCTGGAGATCTAGGACTACCAATTGTGGTATGTCCCCTCCAAAGTAGTGCTTTAAACGATGACCATTCACTTTGAAATTTGGCCCGGAGTTTTGTGCAATTTGGCCCAGAGTTTTGGGATAACCGACGTGCCATATGGAAAAAACTTGGTACAGTGAATGTCCACTCCAGCGGTCCTAAAGCTGCCGAGAAAATCTCATCTAGAGTTTAAAGAGGAGGACTTCGATCAACGCGACGTTGAAAAGCGTGTTTTGATCTTGGAGTCATGGATTCTCTTTGTTTTCTCTCTTTATATATCAAAGAGTCTCATAAGCATTCGATCAACAAGAGTCATTAAGTTTCATTGATTTGAAACTTTTTTGTAGATCACCGCCGCGGGTTTTGATAATCAAAGTTTTGTATGCTTAAGGCCCAGTAAGCTTTGTGCTCGAGCTCAATCGGAAGATGACTATGCCTTCCCGTACACTACAGCTTTGATGGAGAAAACACCCGATCGTGTTTTGGAAAGCTGTGGCGAAAAGGCCCAAAGTGCGTCAAACTAATTTTATCCTTTCCGACCAAGAGGCACAATTTTTTTTTTTGCCCACGGTCCTTTCAAAGAATTCGTTTCAAACCATCGATTGGATACCTCAACTTGTCCACCTTGTTTGTGGATGAACGCGTGGAGAGACGATAGTGACTAACAACTTCCGTATAAAGCATGAATGACCTTTGCAAATTTGGCATTGCAAAAATGAGTTCCGCGAATCACTATGATTGCAACGAGGGGGCGCCGAATATCTGGCAAAGAGATTGAAGGAAATTTGCAAACAACTCACGGAAGCGTCATTGTGGGGAGCGCTTTGCGTCAACCCATTTTGACAAGTCTTATCGACGGAAGCCACGAGTAGATTATTTGTCTCTCCCTCTTTAGAAGACCGGGAGCGGCCCCCTATAAAAAATCCCATGCCCCACATGTCAAAGATTTTCGCAAACTTGGATAGAGTTTTGTGCATCTCATCACGTTGCGAATTTTGCCTTGACAAGTTGACAAATGTCACATCCAATTCGGGTGACATAGTCGTTCGTAGTGGGTATCCTTGTAGATATCGTAGGGGCCAATAGATACCTGAATCGAATATCTTTTTAGCGGTGTATTTGGCAAAAACCGTAGTGTCCCCCCGTGGTCCACTATGCAAGTCTTTGTAGGAATTCAAAAGTCTTCTTTCTTGCCCCGAAACACAACGCCTACTTACTTGTCAGCATACAGATCTGAATAAAAGGGGTCGTCCCAAAGAAATGCTTCACAAGACTCACGTCTTTGAAGAATTTTCTTTTTCTGCTTTAGGTTGAACATCCCTTTGGATTCCCGAAATTTCCCTCAAGCATGGAAGTTTTGCGATGCCAATCAAACCATGGTGTATTAGCATCAAGAAAACAAGGCAATCGAACTAAGAGTTTTCAGAGAGGAAGCCTTTTCATTTATCTCCTTTGGAATCAAGCTCCTTCTTGTGAGATTCTCTAACATCCGTGACAGAAGATCAAGCCACTAGGTTCTTTCGTCAGCTCCTTTCCCTTTCGTGACAAACTACATCAAAGAGTCAACTCTTAAGGAGCAGAACCCATCGGAAGCAATCCTCGCCTTAGAATTTTCTCTTAGTCAAAGAGATACTTGAAGAGTTGAGGGCGGAATGATCCGTATATACCAACAGTGCATTTGCTCATGACAAGGTAAGAATTTCGGAATGTTTTTTTTTTTTTTTTTTTTTTTCGAATGCGTACACAAACCCACGGCTAACATATCTATTATGCTTTCTCTATATTCTTTCTCTGTCGTGTGTAAACGTGATTCCTCCTCATTCATCAATTAGTTTTTACTGTTAAAAGTGTATAAGAGGGCCCCTGGAAAAAATGTTTCTCATGAACGTTGTTGCTTGCCCCCGCCAATGAAAGACCTTTAATTATGCACAACCTAAGAAATGCGAGGCACAAAAATAAATTTTGCCCCGGCCTGCCCTGGGATGCCCTTGTGACGTTTGCCCTGCCCCCTGGGTGCCGCCTCCGTTGCCTTGTTTGCCCAAAATACTGCACCTAATCTAAATCCTTGCATCGCACATAAGTTCAAATGGATCGATTCCATTCTGGGTGCAATCAGGATGAAGCCTCAGATTAGATTCTTTTAGAAGTGTCAAATGCTTCAATACACTCTTGGAGAAATAAAACAGAGTCTCTTTTTTCCAATGCAAAAATGGGTCATGGGACGGCTAAAATTTTTGTAGAAATATTCTGAATGAATCTTCTATAAAACCCGGCATGCCCAAGAAAACTACGGACACCTTTTACAGTAGTCGGGTGAGGGAGCTTGGCGATAATGTCAATCTTAGCTCGATCAACCTCAATTCCCCGACTTGAGCGATTTTATGTCCAAGAACAATGCCTTCTTAACCTGAACTGGCTTTTCTTCCTAAGTTTAGAGCTAAATTGGTGTCTTTACACCGCTTAAGCAGCTTTTCCAAATGGGCTAGCTTAGAGAAAGAACTTCCAAAACGAAAATGGTTCCATCCATAAACAATTTCCATCGTTTATTCGATCATAGTCCGCGTCTGAGAAGAGTGCCATCATACATCTCGGAATGTGCCTGGTGCATTGCAAGGCCAAAGGGCATGTCGACGGTAGGCAAAGGTTCCGTATGGGCAAGTAATGTTATCCTTTTCTGATCTTTGGGTCGATGGGATTTGAAAATAGACCTTAGAAACCATCAAGAAAACAATAGTATTCCGTTTCCCACAAGCCTCTCGAGCATGATTGGTCCATGAATGGTAGTGAAGTGGTCTTTTCGGGTGGCTCATTCAACTTTCGTAGTCAATGCATACCCGCCATCCCCGTAACTTAACTAATTAAAGACCGAAGCTCCATCGTAGAGTGACCGAGCTTCCTTGTTCGACTCAATAAATTGAGGCTAACTTGGGGTTAACTCTTCTCTGATGTTGAACTACGGGTTTGGCATTTTCCTCCATCAAAATCTCATGGGTGCAAAACTGTGGATCTATCCCCTTAATATCAGAAATCTTCCAAGCTATGGCATGTTTATGTGACTTAAGAACTTTGATCTGGGCGGCTTTATCCTCATCTTTTAAGTTTTTAGCGATTATGACGGGTAATTTGTCATCACCCTCCAGAAAACGCACACTCAAGATGGGATGGTAAGTCTTTGAGTTCTAGGTCGGGAGGATCTTCACATGGAGATTTAATCTTATCAGGCACATTAATTTCACAAACTGGTAATGGAGGGAGATTTGGGTCACTATTGATCACACTTAATAATTCCTCAAGGTAAACAGTATCTCCCTCAGAATCATAGATGCCGTCAACACCCGATGGTATTGAATCATTGTGTTCAAGAAATGCATCGATCTCTTCTATTAGAAAATCACTCGAAGGGAGTGAAAGATGGAGATGAGAATCGATCATCCCCCCCCCCCCCCCCCCCCCCCCCCCCCCCCCCCCACCCCCCCCCCCCCCCCCCCCCCCCCCCCCCCCCCCCCACCCCCCCCCCCCCCCCCCCCCCCCCCCCCCCCCCCCAATCATAAGGTCCTAAGCGGAAGTCGGGATTGCCACTTTCAGAAATTTCAATACCTTCTTGAACATATTCTTCACAAGCAATGTCATTAACATCGAATCTGGTTATCGATTATCAATGTTATTGTAGAGAAAGGTTTTGTATCACAACTTTGAAGGGTTACGGATTGGTCATCATGTCTAAGGGTTCATTTGTTCACGTGAACATTATCAAGGGACTTTTGCGTTCTCAGAAAGGTCTTCCTGAATTAGGGGTACCCGGGAACCAAGGATCGGCGACGTAATCAACGACCACAAAATCGGCCAGAAAGAAGAACGTTCCAACTTTCATGAAAACATCCTCAGCGATGCCGGTTGGAGTAGAAATCGTTTGGTCGGCAAGTTCAAGTATCATTCGGGTCTTGGTCAAATCTGGGAGATTTAGCTCTTTCCAAATGGAGAGAGGCATTAGGTTGATGCTTGCACCGAGATCGGCCAAGGCTAAGCATTCATTCATCTCTGGAAAATCACACGGTATAAGAAATCTACCGGGGTCTCCAAGTTTTTCGGGAAACTTTTTGAGGATAACCGCCGAGCAATTCTCATTCACCGGTGTCTTTGTCAACTCAATTATCTTATCTTTGTCATTGAGGAGTTTTCTAAACATTGGTGCAAATTTGGGCATGTGTATGAGAGCGATCGAGATCGTATCGCGAAACTTAGCTCGAAATGGAGATTCCAAAAAATCTCCATAAATTTTAAAGCTAGAAGATCGTCTTTTTCACGGAGCTTCTCTTTGTTGGCCCTTGAAGGATAAGGCAATGTTGGTTTAGTCTTTGAAGCAACAACGGGCTCACCAATTTGGTCATTAGTTTGGACCACCGGAGGTTGGATGTTTTCGGTGCTTGGTTGCACCGTATCCTTTGTCACCTCGGGTTCATTTTCCATCTCCTTAGGAAGAGAAGAAATCGGAGGTGGAACTTGAGGTCCATTATAGGAAACACCACTTCGGGTGGTGATTGCTTTCACATCACCTTTCGGGTTAGCAATGGTGTTGCTAGGAAGAGAACCCGAGCCCGAAGTAGAAGCGGTATTACTATTCATGAATTTGGTGAGCAGGTCCGTTATATTGGTCATTTGGCTTTGCATGTTTTGCATCACCGCATCGTTAGCTTTGACGTAGCTTTCAAAATCAGCCTTTGACACACCATGTGCCTGAGGAGCTGGAGCCTGGTAAGACGGAGCTTGGTAAGCTGGTGGTTGATTAACCGGGGGTCGAAAAATTAGGCCCTGGTTGTAGTTATTCCCCCGATTTTGGTTGTAACGGTTCTGATTATTTCCTTGGTTTTGTTGAACGGGAGGAAAACCGGGAGGTCGAACTTGATTTGCAATCATCGGAGGTCGGTAACCGGTATTTCCTTGGTTGTAGTTAACTGCGGCGGCTTGTGACACGTACTCTTGAATATTGTCACGATAAACGTTGCCATCGGTGGCGGGACAATTTCGGTGAGAATGAGCACCACTGAAAATAAACTGAATACACTTAAATGCTTAAAAGAAAAGACTTGGAATTAAAATTGAGCTAAAAACATAAAAAGAAAAGTGTCTTTTGCTTCGGCTTGGTCTTGGCTCTTTTATAGAGGCTCCCAGCCTTTACTTGGACTTGGGATGTGTTTGTTGTGAGAGTAGGAAGCAATCCAAGCAATCCCAGCCCTTGGTTTGCCCTGTTAACCATCTCACCATTAAAGGGGACTTCGGGGTTGAGTGAATTCCAAGTGGGAAGGGGTTATAGGGGTAATGGGGAGTGGGGAAGGGTATGGGATGGCTGTAGAGTGTACTAGGGTTAGTGGTTTTGGCCAAAAACCATGGGGGAGGGTGGTTTGGTTTTGGCGCGAAGGCTGGGTAAGGACGGGGTGGGTTGCAGGGTTTAAAAGGAAAGATTGGGGAAGAGGCAAGAATGCCCCCCCATCTTTCCTTCTCTTTTCATTTTGTTTTAAGCCGATTTTTAGTTATAAAGAAGTTTAGAAAGTGGCACAAATGGCCCTTGTCGTTTTTATAACTTAAAAGAAAAAGAGTTTTGGCAATTTGCAAATTTGGTCCCTGCTGTTTTATAACTAAAAGGAAAACTGCCATTTGGCAGTTTTAGTCCTTGTCTTTATTTTACCACTTTTCTTTTATAAAACACTTTTAAAAATGACAACTTTAGTCCCTAAAGTTTTATAAAAAAGGATTTTGGGCTTTTGTTGGGCTTGTATTGGGCCCACTGGGTTTGGGTTTGGGCCCAATAAGGTTTAGGCTTATGTTATTGGGCTTTTTAAGGCCCAATAAGGTTTAGGTGGGTTTTGTGTGTACAATGGCTGAGATTGGCTGTAACTGGGCTAGGATTGGGCCTTCAAAGTCTTCACAGTCTTTGTCAAATGCACACAAATGGGCTGTTGTAAATGATTGAGGGCCCATTTGGTCTTCACAGTCTTCATAAATATACTATTGGGCTTTCCCGGCCCATCAGATGGGTAAAGATTGCATTCAATAGTATTCTTCAGTTCCGGCTCCGGTTTGACTGCTGATTCTTCAGTATTGACTCTGACTTTGGCATTTTTGGACTTTGGCCTTGATTTTGCACAGTCTTTTCCATTCCATGCTCAGTTTTGTCATTTTGGCTTGGTTTTCTGTCTTTTTGTTGATATCCACTTCCTGCACAATACAAATGCAAAACAAACATATATTTGGCAGTTTTTGTCTGTTTTTGGTCATTTAAGCTCGTTTTTAGAGGTAAAAGATATGTGTAATTAAGCACTTATCAAAATACCCGACCCATAGTCACCTCGGGTCTTGCACATGTATTCTTCCATGGTTTCCCTCATTGCTTCTATTTCCTCTTCTTCAAATTGATCTTCAAGATCAAAAATAAAGTTGAATTCTGGCGAACTCAAATAGTCAAGACTCCGTGTCTTGGAGAGCTTTCGTGATGATCAAAACACTTGTTCAGGGTTTTCGAGAGGTGTAAATAGTTCCTTAGTTGAACTCCTTGTCATGCAATACCAGGAACAGAGGATAAACAATCAGTAAGATATGCTCAAGGAAAGAAAATACAAAAAACTAAGTACGGAAATGAAATACGAAAATTAAAGTCTGTTGTTGTATTAGATGATCGATACGCCATATTCAATAGATTTGAATACGTCGTATGGATCTGTTGTACAAAATACATTGTATTGGTTTAGAAAGGTTGATACGTCGTATTCAATTTAACTGAATACGCTGTATCGATTGTTAGTGTAACAAAAACAAAACTAAAACAAAAGAGATAAAACACACAAGCACACAAATAAAATAAAAACAAGCAGGTGAAATGGATGATCCGACACTAAGACTCAAAAATAAGAAAAAATTTACACTAATTAAATTATGCTAAATCTAGATTAATTAAATGTTAGAACTAAAATACTAATAAAAATAAAAATTAAACAATTTCACTCCCCGGCAGCGGCGCCAAAAACTTGATGTGTCGGTGTGCGTAGATTTTATTAATTATCAAGTTTTACATTTATATTTTGCCGACATTACCTAAAAACAACACTAACGAGCAGTGTACCCGATCAGTTGTAGCTTCGTTGGTAAGTATGGTGTCGATCACTAAGAGCAAGAACGTTAATTCCTAAGTCTACCATTATTTTAGTTGTCTATGTTGGTTATAATCTATCTAGTCTATGTTAAACATATGCTAAACATAATTCTAACGGGTAGAGGGGGTTTTCAGTTTGAGAGACTGGCACGAGATTTATGATAACTTAAACTTATTTAAAACATGATAACACACGCAAGCAGATAATCAGAAGATAGAAGAGCGGTCAAGCTAATTTTAAGGAAACCGTATTAACCATGATTAATCCAATTAAAACGCAGGTTTGTTTGTTAGTGCAATGATTGACTTATCTCGAGAAGCATATCATTCCTAGATTTAGGCGATACTTCTTCCTAAAATCTAGACACGCTAATTCTGTCACAATTAAATGCATCCACATAAAGCAAGCATTTGCTGATTATAATCTATCTTAGAGATTAATAATGGTAATCATATTAAACCCTAGCTCAATGAGATTTTACTAACTTACTGCTTAATGGCTCTTTATATACTAGTAGTCCACTGTCCAAGTCCTTACCAAGGGAATCAGAACGTCATTTGTTGATTCCAGGTCACCTGCTAGTCCAACTTGTTCATTAAACCAATGGCAAGGATAGGTCATTATTTGTGATCCTATGATTCTAGATATATAAATTACGAAATTAAGAGCTATCTTGGCATCTAGCTAACACGATATTTTGCATTCCTAGATCTAGTTGAATGATAGGTCGCATACTTAAGCACATAAACGAGTTTAAATTGATTAACATAATCAAAAATCAACGATAAATTAAGCAATCAAGATAAACAAACCAAACATTTAAATTTTCAAAAACATGGCTAATACCTAAAGGTATTAGCTCATAACCATTGTAATTAATACAAGCATGATAATGAACGACCAAGGTAAACTAACTGAGTTAAACGAATGATACCAAAAATTGAATGATTATCAAGAGTATGAGAATTACAAGGTGTTTCCTATGGAATTAGATGCGTTGCTTGACTTTCTTTGCTCTTCTTGGCTTCTGAAAATCGACTTTTGTGGTTAACGTATTGAAAATATAGTTAAGCACACCCTAAAATTATGTTTAATGATTTGTATTTATAGTGACTAGAATTTCATTGATACGCCATATTGGTTGAGGTCAATACGGCATACTAGGGGTTTTCTGGAGTAGGGACCATGTTTAATATCTTCCATAATCTTTAATACGGCGTATAGAGTCTTCTGGATATGGCGTATTGTTCTTCGTGGTTTCTTGTGAAGTGCATGCACAGATACGTCGTATCTTCCTAGATGGATATGGCGTATGGGTTGTCAAAACAGTTTCTTTAGATTTCTTTGTTTAAGGTCTAAAATGCGTGTTTTTTTGCATAACTTCACCAATTACTCCATAATTACTGCAAATAACAACTTTAAGCAATTAATTACCAATTCATGCAGTAATTTATACAAAATGGGTAAGAATCATAGGATAAATGATGTTATAAAAGTGATGTTATTTGATGTCATCAGAAGTGCAGTTTTGAATATTATTTCGTTTCAAGGTGAGGAATACTTGTTGTTAATAATATTGTACCTGTTTGTCATTATAAATTTAAAAATTGTTGTCTTCGTTATTGTTTGTTGGTGCGAAAAAAAGACTGAAGTAAATATATCTTCTTCCTCTAGTTTGGACATAAAGAAAGCACACGTCCTATGTTTTATTTGGTAATGATGGTATTTTGGTTTTGTTGTTTTCTAGTGCAAAATGGAATGATGTCTGATTGTGATGTTTGGTTACATCAGCAGCTTTTTTAAATTCAGCTGATGATGAATGATTTTAGCCCGACATTCTGATGGAATGTAAAAAATAAAAAAAAGTAGATTGATGGCAGGTTAGGTGAAAAAACCAAGTATCTTGGTTGTGTCCTATGTCGAATGCATTGTCTGTAATAAGGCGTGTTGTGCTTATGATACGGAAATTTAAATTGCTACTACAAATGTTGTTAGGGCTCGAGGTAAGGCATGATTGTTGTTAATGATATTGTGCTTATTTGTTATTATTTTTAGAAACTATTGCGAGGCTCATTTGTTTGTTCGCTTACAAAAGATGGCAAATGCAAATATATTTTCTTCTTCAAAATGAACTAAAAAATTGCAATCCATGTTTATTTAGCATTGATGGTGTTTTGGTTTTGTTTGATCGAACGTGGATGGAACGAAGGGCCGAATGTGTAAAATGTGTTTGCATCAACAACTTTTATGATAGTGGACGGGACATGAATTTCTTACAATATAAGAGAAAAAACGAAGTATGAGGTCCTTAGTCAACAAGGGGACTTCAAGTGTCTATCACATATTGTTAGATGCATGGTCTTTGGTAACACGCGCTTCGCCTCACAACTTGGAACTTGGAATTGCATTGGCCACCAACCTTCAGAGAAAAGGTGTAGAGTGTTTGCTATTAGTAGTATTACCCTATTTGTCGTCACGCTTTTGAATGCCATTGCTATGCTTTTTTGTTATGTTCATTTGCAAACAACGTTTGACTCATACGCATTTCCTTCTTCCAGATTGTATTGCCAAATAGGGTTCAATGCCTTTGTTGCATATATCCAACACTTAGTTGTAAAAACAGTGTTCTTGATACTGAAGGACAGCTACTTGATTTTGATATTTAGTGCCAACTTTATACAACCGTGAAAGGATTCTTATAGTATATCAATCCCACACATCTACACTTACATGAATAGGTATTTCTAGAGAGAGAAAGGTTGGAAAGTTTTCTAGTAAGAGAAAGAGAGAAATATCATATAATGAAATGAAAACCAACACCCTCTCCATGTGTGGAGAGGGTATTATAGTACCTTACACATAGTTGAGCCATGGGTATCCATGGACTATCCACGGGTTGGCCTGGTTAGCTTACTTATTTAATACATATTTAACCACGAGCTAAGAACTACTATTTTAGTGACCGAGCCTTTTCTCGATTCCTAACAATATCCCCCTAAGGGAGGTTACTCCAATTTACAAAAGATTTAAGCTTAGCATTCTACGAATGTTCTTCAGTCTTGCTCGTAGTCTTGATTCTTTATCCATTATCTTGTGATTTGATGTAGTGATCGTGGAACTTGTTCCTTCATGCTTTATAGACTTGTGATCTTGATCTTTTACATCTTGAAATATTTCATATTTTATCATCACTTGATCATTCCTTCTTGTGGTCTTGCGTCTTTTAGACCAACATGCTCATACTTCTCTTTATCTTAAAAGCTGTCTAGCAATCTCTCTTGATTTGCTTTTACTTGAATACTTTGTGACTTTAAGGAAAACGTTGAGTATCAAAGTAGCGAAAGACTTTGGTAACATGTAATTAAGCTTTCATCATGTCTTTATATCTGTCGATCAAGTATGAGCAGGTGGTAATGAATTAAACTCTACTGGAATAGGGAACCGCCACCTTTGTATAAACCTGTAATTTATGGT